>SCLH01000007.1:185868-201887 GCA_004367855.1 Oikopleura vanhoeffeni
TCAATTAACTAGAAATAATTAGTGGCTACTTTTCTTCCGCTTAATTATCGTAGCTGAACCAGAAAAATGCGGCATTACTATAAATAATTGTTGCCTCTATTTTAAGGAAGAGAGTCCCGAACTTATTTTGAATTCGAAAAATTTTCAAAAAAAAATCAAAGCATTTATAAAATTTTCCGCATTTTTTGTCAATAATTTCTGATCGTTTTTTGAAACTAGTAAATAAACTAAAAAAAAGCCACTTAACTTTTTCATGCATGTCTACCAATTTTCTACTGCGTTGACAAAAACAAATATTTATCCATGTTTTTCGACTTTTTGTAGAAATCATTATGAAAATTCCGCAAATCAAGTCCAAATTTATTAGTTGTGTTGAGACCTCTCGGCAATTAAGAAAATCAGCACTAATCACATATTAAAATGTCTGGATCTATTAAATCCGTAATCTCAACTAATGAGTAGGTCGCTGCGATTTTCATCCTAAACTATCGAAGAATTTTCTTAATCACTCGTGTCCACTCGATAAGTCCTATTTGCACGTGTAAATATTTAAAATTTGATGCGGGTCAATAAACCAAATAAAACTTGGGGTAAGTCGCCATCTTCCATAGAAACGTAGAACACTTCGTACTATCAAAACGCACAATTGAAGGTCAAAATATTTATGTTTTTGGTATTTTTTATGATTTTCGAGGGCTCAATAAACCTCTTTCGCAATTCCAAATTATGAACCTTGATCGGAAATTTCATTGCGCATACGATTCATATCTCAAATGACTCAAATTACAATTTTGATTTCAGCCAATCAGGAGGAAGGACCAATAATTTTCGAAAACTTTTCCAAAAAAATTTTGTCGGAAAAAAATACTACTCAGTTCCACAGATTTCCCCCCCAAATTGCTTTAACACGGAAATGCTTCATTCGCGTGCACCCTATGTGTACTAATATTTTTTGTACATGTATTAGAATTTTTAATAAAGAAACCCTTAGCTTGATGCTGTGACAAAAAATTGATTTTCAATGTAAACATATTTTTTCGAGTCTCGAATCAAAGTTTCATAAGCATTTATAATTGACTTTTCAGTTTTGCCTACACCCGCAGACCACGTTGTACTTGAGCGTAAAACTTGACAATCTCCAGACCACATTTTTGAGTCTTGCATTGACATTTGGGCGAAGTTCTGAGCCATTGGGACAGGATTCTGATAAGGGGCAGGTGTTTGAGGGTTAATATAATTCGGATTAGGTAAATATGATGCTGGATTTTGTGGATATGGTGTGGTGGTTGTGGTGTGTAAGCCTGGATAAAGTACACTGTAATCTGGCTGTTGTAAAGGCGGCGGATGATTGAAATGACCTTTGAATAGCTGTCAAAGATAGTCGTTATTTAATAATTCGAAAAATCAGAAAAGTTTAAAAATTAAATTGTGGGCTATCCGATCGATGATAAAACTATAAAAATTACTTAACTGTTTTTTTCTCAATTTATGAGCTATGAACTAATTTTCGAAAAAAAGGCGTTTTATTTTTTGCCATTTTATTTATAAATCGGTCAAAAGAAGCGTTAGGGTGTTATCGGTTTTCGTGCATTTCAAACCTATGATAGTTATGAAAAAACGAAAAATTTTATTCGGACGAAATTTTCGAAAAAATCCAGGTTTTTGAATGGTCAAAAATCGACTTTCTTCAAATAAGAAACTAGTTGCAATCTTGTTCTTGGAAGAATCTTGGGATTTCAAAAATTCAAAAAAAAATTGGTCCAGTATTCCAGAAGATATAACCACTCAAAATATCACAAAATGTCATTTTTAGAGAAAATCGCATTATTCCGGCCAAAAAAAGTGAATAAACCTCTTACGGCAGTGATTAAATTACACTTCTCAAGCGTCTTTCGATAGGAGTCGACTGCGACTAGATTATGCTCGATATCTACCACACCAATTCACGCCTAGGTGGCACGCCTAAGCAAGCCATCCTCGACGCTTATCGACCAGCACGGAGTGCAAGACAAAAACAATTAATACTATCATGGGCAAAAGGGAGCTTTTTGGCTAATTATCGAAAAGTCATTTTTCATTTGATATTTAAATTTTCTCCGAAATTTAAATTATTTTCAAAAATCTCAAAAAACGAATTATTTGATATTATGGTGACGTTTGACCGCCAACCTTGAAAATCCATGCCAGCCATTGGCATAGAACCCGGAAAAGTGCTTGTTTGGTGATGATTTGGCTGATGTTGCGCAGGCTGTACCTCCTTATGAACTTCGCTAAATAACCTGGGAACCATCACTTGTTTAAACATTTGAGAGGCTCCAGCGGGGATTCTAAAACGTCTAAGTCCCGGTGTGTTGATTTTAACTGCAGCTCGGAAACATTGATAAATGCACGAGTTCCATCTTTCGATAAAATGACGGCCAACATCGTGAGCGGCAGCACCCTTTTTAGTGTTATAAATATTTTGAATTTTTTAATATTATGAGGGTGGTCGGCGCTAAAGTAGTAAAAATCGTTCGACCAAATATCAATCAGATGGCTCGTCGAATCAGAAACGCGCTTATAACAATGATAGAATTATATCTTGAAAATGTATCTCCTCTGTGAGTTTTCATGGTATAAGAATGATTTCAGGCTAAATTTAACCGGGAAAAAACTGAGCAGATCCCCTAGGTGAGTTCGTGAAAACAAATCTTTGATAATGCTCCAGCATCATAAAAAACGTATTTTGAGCCTATTTTAGGGGTCTCAGTAAGAAGTTTACGTCTGGATTTGAACGTTACACATTCAAACTAAGATAAATGTGCAGCTTATGGGGGTGGTCGTCCGCATTTTAGGGGTTTCTATGGCCAATTGTCGCAAAAGTACAAATCGTGTGGACCAAATATTACCTCTTGATAATTTAAACAACTTGCATCCTAAAAAAAATCGAAAGTGACGGATGGCTCGTCCAATCAAACGTGCTTACAAAAGTGACGGAATTATTTTTCAAAAATTATCTCCTCTGGTTTTTTAAGGTAAAACAATGATTTATGACTTAAATTAACTGGACAGAACATGGGCAGATCACCAAGTTGGGTTTTTGACAAAATTCGTCGATCGTGTTTTGATTTTTCGAGATCAAGAAATTTTAACTTCTTTCATACGCAATATTTTTGAAACAATCAAAAAGGTGCTTTCCTGGCAACTTATGAAAATAAAAAGACTACCAATCTGCTTGTTATGTTCCAAATTTGCAAAATAAAATAATTTAAATACAATCGAGAAAATGTGTCCCTAAGCCTCATTTAGCTACGACCACTCCCTTTTGAACTTCGATCAAAACAAAATTGTAAAATGTCACTCAAAAGATGTAGTACGGCCATTTTATACTTAATATTGAATATTTTATGACAATTCCTTTATTGATGTGGACACATCATGCCATGGCGACCGTGTTTCAGTTGTACGATCGAGCCGATCATCTCTCCAACCAGCGGCTGTGATTTCAGAACCATGGTTTTCTGGAGGTTAATTTCTTGTCAAAAAATTGAGATGTTATATGACTCCCGGGTGAATCAAATTCCATATTTTTTATATAATTTTTGAAAAAGGAACCTTTTCCTATCACACTAACATAATTATCAGCGGGTTTCGTATTGAATTGATTCCAATAGTCGTTACCGACAAAAGTTTTACCAAGTTTATCAAATATAGGGTAAGCACCATGGAGTTCCCACCGACCTCTAAATGTTTGTCTCGGTCATAATAATCGCAAAAATTTGTTCATAAACATATCATAAACTAAACAAAGGTGTTTAAAACGTTTCAAGAGTAGACTGCGACTTGATTTGGCATGCCGCTTAGGCGGAAGTTGATGTTAGTGATTGGCAAGTGGATTTTGCCTAATCGAGTCGCAGTCGAGTCCCATCGACACTTTGAAACGACCTTTCTTTCATTTAGGATATGAAATCGGATTTTGATCCAAATTCTATTCAAAATAGGCTTTTTTGACATTTTTGAAACCACTGGAACATTTTAATCATGAACATAAATTGCCTTGCACGTCAGAAATCATCTTTATTATTAAAATTTGAAACAAATTGTCTAATTATCAACCTTTAATTTTTATTTTTGTCAAAATAGTCGATGAAATTTTAACATAGTCAATAAAATATTAATTTTATTGTAAAAACTTGACGTTTCGGCAGTTTAGAACCATTTTCAAAAGTAAAATTTTATTTATAAAGATAATAAAACTTGAAATTGAGCAGATATCTAGAAATGCATGGAAAGTTTTATGGGGATTCAGTAGCAAGAGAAATTAAGTCCCCCATTTTCGAGAGAAGGGAGAATTTCTTCTCTTGCTTCTGAATATTCAAACTGGGGCAGAGTGTTGTTATAAAAAAGGCATCAGTGTGAATACGGTGAAAGTAATTCCTAAATCCTTGTTTTTTGATGGAGAAGTGTTATTTAAAATGATCAAAAATCAAAGTCGACCTTTCTCGAGGTTTTCAATATCGAGGTTAGTCAATAAACTTTTCTTAATTTCGCAAATTAAACCGAAAAAGTGAATTTTCAGGCTGATAACTTTGTAGATGATTTTTTAAACATACCTTGCGAGATCTATTCCACCAACGAAAGCTATTTTTTCATCAATACACACCATTTTCTCGTGATGAGCCCATAAAAACGGACCATCATTTTCTGGATGTGTCAAAGTGAAAATATTTCCGTGATCTTTGTCTTTTTTTCTAGTGAATCGTCGAAAGAATTTTGTCACATCATAATTATTTAAACCAAGTCCTTTAGGGTCTTGATAGACCAAAATATATATTCTTACACCTTGTTCTGCTTTTCTTTGCATTATTTTGTCTTTTTAAGGGTGGTTGGTGTAATTTTTTGATAAATCAGACAGAATTATTTTTCATGACATGTCGAACCAACCGGTAAATGATGTTAACCAATACTTACCTAGGTATAATACAATTTTAAAAGTTATATGGATCAACCGCCCTCAGAGTACAAATCCTAACTATTTGAAAAATGCGAAATCTGAGCATTTGATTGGTTGATCATTTCCTAATCTGACCAATGAAATCGGATTATTTCTTATTCAACGGTTTTGATTGGGTGCTAATATCTTGCGTTGTTTGTATCATTCAAATAGTTAGGATTTGTACTCTGAGGGCCGTTGATCCATATGTTTCTTCTGCCAACTTTACACGAAATTCTAAGAATTTCGTTCGAAAAAAGACAAGAAAATAATGATCTAATCAGGCCTCCATTTTTTGAAAATCAAAATATATTTCCAGCCTATATAACCCCCATTTAACTTTATCGCCTCCCTAGCCTAATCTCCAATAATCGTCTACAACGTGAGCTTGTACGTCAGAGCACCAAGGTCGTTTTAGATAAACACATGGCGAAATTTGCCAATCAGCTGTTTGAAGGATTTTTATCTATAAAAATATCATGTCGAATACATTTTTTGGTGTCAAATTTGAATTAAAAAAATATCTTCATAATGCAATTTGACCCCACTCAGCGTGGTCTGAATGATTTTTCGTGTACATGTTATTAGTGATTTTCAATGTATTAGTTCCGACTTAAGGGAGTGGGTGTCGCAAATTTGAGCCTCTTCCGAGGCCATTTCCCGCCAAAATAGCAAAGGTGATATTCCAAAAACATTTGTTACTAACAGAACCAACCTTCGCGGTAATTTTGAATTTAACAGTAATCTGATGCAATCCCACCTACGCCGACACCTACGCTTTTAAAAAGCTTCTTAAAAAGACACGCAGTTCGTACCTACTTCTTCAATTTTCATCATTTTTTATTATTTTTTTTGCGTGAGGCTCCGGAGAACCCTTACAAATAATCCAAAATTGCTTTTGTTTTAAAATTTTGCTTTCGGCGGTCAAAACAGCCAAAAAAATGAAAACAAAAATTATTGATTTATTTATGATTTAAATTGAAAGTGCGCTCATTTGTTTTCTTTTGACGCTACCGACTTAAAAATTGCACCAAAATNTCCTTTCCATCACATAACAGCATAATTATCAGCGAGTTCGCATATTGGACAGCGGAAGACTACATATATGTACGCTGACGACTAGATGGCAGTGCGCCAGTTGTGTCAATCCCAACCAGTCTGAGAACTGGTCGGTTCTGAGAGTGTGATCAGGGTGTACCTCGTCAGGTTTCGTGAGCGACGATGAGTTCAGTCTTACGCAGACAAATGTCTTTACCAAAGTTTATCAAATATGAGGCGTAAGCACCATGGGAGTTTCACCACCGACCTCTAAATGTTTGTCTTGTCCATAATAATTCGCAAAAATTTGTTCATACACATATTCATAAACTAAACAAAGGTGTTTAAAAACGTTTCAAGAGATAAGACTGCGACTTGCTTTGGCATGCCGTGAGACCAATGTGAGTAGAGGGGGGGTCGAGTGGATCAGAGGGTGCTGTTTAATGAGCCTAGACTCAGAGAGATAACAGCATCGCCCTTCGATGTCCCATCGACACTTTGAAACGACCTTTTTCTCATTCTAGGATACATGAAATCGGATTCTTGATGCCAATTCTATATTCAAAATAGGCTTTTTTGACAGTTTTGAAACCACTGGAACATTTTAATCATGAACATAATTGCCTTGCACGTCCAAAATCATCTTATTTAAATTGAAACAATTGTCTTAATTATCTAACCTTTAATTTTTCATTTTTGTCAAATAGTCGATGAATTTTAACATAGTCAATAAAATATTAATCTTATTGTAAAAACTGACGTTTCGGCAGTTTAGACCATTTTCAAGAAAAAGTAAATTTTTTTAAAAGAAAATAAAACTTGAAATTGAGCAGATATCTAGAAATATGTGCATGAAAAGTTTTATGGACTCTCGTAGCAGAGAAAATTAGTCCCCCATTTTCAGAGAAGGGAGAATTTCTTCTCTTGCTTATGATATTCAAACTGGGGCGCAGAGTGTTGTTATAAAAAAGGCTTCAGTGTGAATACGGTGAAAGTAATCCCTAATCCTTGTTTTTTTGATGATAGTGTTATTAAAATGATCAATCAAAGTCAAGTGACCTTTCTCGAGGTTTTCATATACGGAGGTTAGTCAATATATATAAATTTCGCAAATTAACCGAAAAAGTGAATTTCAGGCTGATAACTTTGTAGATGATTTTTTAAACTAACCTTGCGAGATTATTCCACAACGAAAGCTATTTTTTTCATCAATACACACACCATTTCTCGTGATGAGCCCATAAAAACGGACATCTTTCTGATGTGTCAAAGGGAACAATATTTCCGTGATCCTTTGTCTTTTTTTCTAGTGAATCGTCGAAGAATTTTGCACATCATAATTATTTAAACCAGTCCTTTAGGGTCTTGATAGACAAAAATAATATTCTTACACCTTGTTCTGCTTTTTCTTTGCTATTTTGTCTTTTAAGGGTGGTTGGTGTATTTTTATAAATCAACAGAATTATTTTCATGACATGTCGAACCAACCGGTGAATGAATGAGTTAACCGCAATACTTACCTAGGTAATAACTACATTTATAAAACCCCAGTTATATGTTTCTTTCTGCCACTTTACACGGAGGCGACGAAATTCAGAAATTTTCGTTCGAGAAAAGACGAAGAAATCTAATGATTAATCAGGCTGGGCTGTTACATGGTTTTTCGGACCTTCTTGATTTTTTATTGAGTTGACAAGGGGGATAGAGCCCGTGTATTGTAGGCGAGCCACTGAGAAACTATGCGCATATAGGAAGATCAGAAGTGGAGAGAGAGGCGCATAGCACACCACAGTCTCGATGACGGCAGAATCGCAGCCGCACACGCGAAAATCGATAAACTGCGAAGATTTTTTAAGAAAACCGTTTCTGTGGAAATTCTGTCATGGATATACATTTGTAAGCCTGACTCTTTACGTAACTGAGCTTAATGTTCAAAAAAATAAATTAGTTTCGCCGACTTCTTTCATATGTCGAAGTTTTTAACTTCGTCCTAAAGCATTAATTCTAACAAATTTCTCCGTCATTGGCTCAAGACCGATTTCCGATGGAAATCTGCGCTCTGATTGAGGCGGTCCTGCGAAGGTCAACCGCAAGGTTTTTATTTTAAAAAAATACGCAATTAAGTTTGAAATTATTTTTTTACAACTGTGGATCTGAATAAATTGGTTAATCTTCCGCCGGGGAAGCAGGTAGCGAATCACTGAGTATTCATGATTTAGCGCCTATTTTTAAAACGGACTTGGCTGAAGGCAGTTTAGTTTACTATGACGATTGAAATAAAGAATTTAAAAAGAGGTTTTAATAAACGATACGCGGTGTCTCTTTGAGATCGTAGAAGACGGGGAGGAGACGAGACACACACAGCGTACTAGAGACGTCGCACTCAGGCTCAGCACGAGTGTCGACACGATATGATTTAAAAAAACTCATATTTTTATCCCAGTACACGATGTCTCGATTGCCGAGCTATATATATCTATATTATTATGGACGAGGCTCGCCATCGCCAGCGTGCTTATGCCATGTAACGTCAGGCGGATTGACAGAGACGAAGGAGAGTACCGTGGAGAATGGAGAGAGAGAGAGAGAGAGAGAGGAGCATACGAACTACTAGTACGCTGCGGCTCTGTTCTTCTAGTATCAATTTATTAGATCCATATGAGCAGACGTGTAGTATAGATATCAGCATCAGCTAAGCGATCGTGTGTCTTATATATTCGTACTCAGGCCCTTAAAAGTCACAGAAAGACGGTATATGAATGCAGTTTCACAGACAATACATATCTACGAGTGAGGAATTATATCTATCGAGCTAGCTATTACTCATAGGTCATCATGTATCGACACACGCCATCGTCAGAGCGGACAAGGTCGCTTATTGGCACTCGACGTAAATTGCCCGCCGTATGTGACCTTTTCACCGGATATTTTTCGGCATCTTCTATAGTCAACGGAAAAACCTTTTCAGTTTTCCTGCGACAAACAAATAACAAAGAATAAGTGAAGGGACACGGTCGACGGGGGCTTTGTTGTGTCCGATTTTACCAGGTGTTCAAAAAGTAAATAGTGTATGAAGTAACATTATAGGAATTATATCGACACGTTCAGTTTGTTATTTTGCGACGAAATAAATTGACAATCCATTTAGTAATTTTTGCAAAGAAATGTTAACTTTTTTTGTGAGAAAATCGAGAAAAAATTTGATGTGTGAAAATCAAAATAACGAAAAATTTCAAGATATTTATGACTATTTTCTTTCATTTTTTGCGGAACAGTAAAGCTAAATTATAATCATGGTGCAAAATCCTTACATCAAATTTATTTTATTTTTTCAACGTTCAAATCATCATTTGAATTTTTTCAGGTCCCAGATTTAAGGGTCCACATACATTGATTTATCTCAAGAACTACAAAAGATGTATGTATATATAATATATATTTAGCCCAGAAAGATGAGACCGGCCATTTGCAAAAAATGCGATAGCATTTGAATAAAAATGTGATCCAAGAAAAAGTTTTTATTAGAACAGAGGGTTTCGCAAGTCACATTGGCCACAGATCATGGCCAGCGCGGGAGTATGTTGGTTAGAGTTATCCTGTAAAGCAATTTTTCCTGGTCATTCTAAGCATAAAGATTTCTGTTTTGATATTTTAAACAAAACTGTTTCTAAAGGTCGAAAAGTGACCTTTTAGTCCTCGGTTGACACGGGGAGTTAAATAGTGGGGTCAAATGACAAAAAATGAAGTGACTCGACAGCGCACAGGTTTATCAAGGCGGCCTGTATGCGACCTAAGAGGGGCCTCAAAGGATCCCTGAGAAGCTAACACAGAGTCGCAATACCCCCTTAAACCGATTTTTTATTATTTGAAATTCCTTATTTCATAATCCGCTAATATATTGTTAACAACGCAAAGGCGATCTTTAATAAAATGATGACTTGCCTGGCCTCAGCTGTATACGCAGAGGCGAGTGTGAAGCTTTGACATCAGAAACATGTCCTTGCCATGTTTATTGGTCAATTACATTGACTTTTGTGTTCATTTACCAATAAAATTCAACGCGATTTCTTAGGTTCTGACGTCAAAGTTCTACAAGGCCAGCAAGTATAATTTAAGAATATTTAAAGAATATTCAATATATTTTAAAATTTATCAAGTTGAGCGATATCGATTAACGATCCCGTGCCAAACTATCTTTCTTCTAAAAAGATAGTTTTTTAGATCGGGGTCGTCATCGAGTATATTTGGATAAGTAACTTGGCAAAATAGTGATTCTTGAGACAACACCTGGTTCAGCCATATATCGAAAATGATGCCTAGGTGACCCTTTTATGAGGTGTCAATATACTTTGAGACAGTGACCAATGAAAACAAAGGATTCTTGAAAATCTGGCGATTTGATTGGAAACTAATCTTCAATTTTGTGACGCCTGACAAAAAGCAATGATTTTCGATTATTCGTTAAAAATTAAACCGCTCAAATAAAATATTACATTAAACTTATATAACACCCTTAATAAATACACCCTATTTTGCTTAAACAAATCTACCTCGCCCAATTTTTTTTAATTTTTAATTTAATGTGTACGCATTCACGAGAGCTATCTTTCAGTTCTAGTCCGCACAATTTCCAAGCGATTTTTTCAATTTATGCAAAAAAATCGAAAATTTCTCATAAAACTTGAATTTTTAAAAATTTTGAGTTTCATAATTTCTTCGTCCAATTTTGATATAAAACAAGGCAAAAATATGCATAATGAGCGGCTTTATCATATTCAATCATATAAATTGCCTAAAAACCATTGTAGATCATAAACATTGTACTTTTCAAATTGTACTTTTCAAATTTCACCATAAAATATCGTAGAATTGCATGCTGAAAAACCTGGTAACACCCTAAATCAGGCTCCATTGTTTGAAAAATCAAAAATATCCCAGCCTATAGGAACCCCTTTTAACTTTATGCCTCCTAGCCTAAATCTCCAATAATCGTCCTAACAACGTGACTTGTACGTCAGAGCACCAAGGTCGTTTTAGATAAACACATGGCGAATTGCCAATCCATGTTTGAAGGATTTTTATCTATAAAATATCATGCCGAATACACTTTTTGCGTGTCAAATATGAATAAAAAAATATCTTCATAAGCAGTTGACCCCACTCAGCGTGGTTGAATGATTTTTCTGTACTGTTTTACTGATTTAATAGTGTAGGTTCTTTTCGCATGATTCCTTGATGGTATTATTTTACACATGGGAATCGTCCTCAGAAAGGTACCTTACAGGCCGATGGGATTGTCGCAAATTTGAGCTCTTCCGAGGGCCATTTGCCGCCAAATAGCAAAGGTATATTCGAAAAACATTTGTTACTACACAGAACCAACCTTCGCGGTATTATTTGATTTACAGAATCTAGATACAATCCCACCTACGCCGACACCTACGCGTTTAAAAAACTTCTTAAAAGACCGCAGTTCGTAGCTACTTCTTCATTTTCATCATTTTTATTATTTTTTTGCGTGAGTCTCCGAGAACCCTTACAAATAATTGCAAAATTGTTTTGTTTAAAATTTTGCTTCGGCGTCAAAACAGCCAAAACAAACTTGAAAACAAAAATTTATTGATTTATTTGATTTAAATTGAAAGTGCGCTCATTTTTCTTTTGACGCTACCGACTTAAAAAATTGCACCAAAACCTTAAAAGTGTTACTTATTGACGGAAAAAATTATTTGGAACATTTTTTTCTGGTTTCTAAAATTTTGTCAAAAATTTAGCTCAAAATGAAAAGCTTGCCATGGCCCCCAAGAGACGCCAAAGCAAAATTTCGAAAAAAACTCTCTAGTTATTGTCCAAAATCTCTCTCAGATCAGTTTCAACTGTATCTTACTGTAGAAATCAGCCTCCATCATTCAACATGTGAATGAAAATTGACTCCCAAAGACCACAATTTCGAAACTCTCTGTTGACACTGCTTCAACATGTGAGTCGATTTCGGTAGAGATATGCTTTTGCCTGAGCCTCCAAACTGACCATTTCAACAATTTGGCTAACAATGAAAAATTACATGGCCCCAACAGACGCAAAGCAAATTGTCGAAAAAAAACTCTCTATTTCTTGTGAACAAGTCTTGTGTTCAGATGCAGTATGAGTCGAAACTTATTCTCTCAAACTGGTGAGAGATAGCTTTTTGCCTAGCCTCCCAAAGCTGATATTTCAAAAATTTTACATTTTTTTTTTTGCGTTTTGTCCGCCGAAAGCAAAATTTAACTTCAAAGCAATTTTGCATTATTCGGTAAGCTTCTCCGGAGGCCCTGACACAGAAAAATAAAAAAATGATAAAATTGAAAGGAGAAGGGCAACTAACTGCGTTCTTTTTAGAGGCTTGTAAAACTGTAGGTGTCGGTGTATGGGGATTGTATCAGATACTGTTAAGTTTAAAATTACCGCGAATGTTGTCTGTTAGCTACAATGTTTTTGAATCACCTTGGCTAGTTTGAGGAAATGAAACCTGGAGAGGCTCCAATTTGCGACACCCACTCCCTAGGAGGTTGCTATGCCATAAAGGGATTTTTTATCTCTTTTTGTGAAGAAACCGTAAATGCGAAATACAAATACCGTATTACTGAATGGCTAAAATCTCGCGCTTTAAATTGACATTTTCGGACCCTTTTATTATATACAGTTTACCAGTGTACCAGATTCAAAACCGGTAATTTCAAATATAAAAAATGTTACAGCGCGTTCAATTATTACTTTGAGACATTTTATTTGGTGTCATATATTGCTTAGTTTGCATTTATAAGAATCCTTCCCTATCATTATTCTTTCCTTAGCATTTTCCATAGCGTCAGCAACATTTTCCATATAATCTTTGCCACATAATAACCATTTACACTCAGTTTTAGGTCGAATCGGCGCAAAAGATTCGTGATCGTATAATTTATTTTGTGCCGTCGAATTATTTAACCTCTTCAGGGGGTATTTAACATTAATTATATAAATACAGTTAGTCTTCTATAATCTTCTATAATTCTTCTATAAAAAACAACGTTTCTTTTTTATGACCTTATCAAGCTTATAAACTGACTTATGAATACAGTTAAATATATAAGCTTATATAAGCTATATCCCTTTATCACCTTTTGGTTAGAATGCGTAGCCACTACTCCTTTTAACGTGTGATTTTAACGTTGTGGCTACGCATTCTAACCAAAAGGTGATAAAGGGATATTATAAGCTTGTAGTTAAACTACTATAATTGAAGTGATTGTATGAATTATCAGCTTTTGGCCGATTAAGTGCTCAATTTTTATAAATACAAAATTTTCTTATATCGGTCTTCGGCCGATTTCGGGGTCATTTTCTAAAAATTAAAATTTTGAATATGAAGTCATTTTTTCAGCCTTCACAAATTTGAAATTATAAATAGAAAATTGCACAGCGGGCACAATTTCAAGTTTTAAATGTGACAAATAAAAAACGAAAAGAACCGCACTTAAAACTCCGAAGAAAGAAAATTTGAAATCGGCATAACCGGAGAATCTCGTCACAAAAAAAAGCTTCTTTTTTTCAAAAATTCACTCTAATATTTTCGCCAAACTTATAAAGACATTAAAACTGTATACGTGTACTTGCTGAATACTTTTTTGTTATAAAATACCGACCTGGAAATTAGCTTTTAAAGCATACAGACATTTAAGTATTTCGGGCAACATTTTCTTTTTCTTCACTTGGATGGTTACTTTTCTAGATCTATTTTCAATCAAAAGTTCCTTTTCCCGTATTTGTTCAAAATGAAAATTTTGCTCATCGCATAAAAAAATATAATCTGCAACATCATCCAATTCACAGTTTAGAGCAGACCTCGGATTATCTTCGCTTGGCCACCATTTTTCCATATCGTCCATTTCCATTAGAACAAAAAATGTGTCGCAAAACTGCAAGTGACGTTTATTCCAGGTAAATCCCCCTATTTCGCCTATTTTCGAGTGAAAATACGAATAGTTTCTGATAACTTTTAATTCAATAATTTTTAAACTTTAATTATTTTGTTTTTGATAGAAAATCATGAAAGTATGATTTTGTTAAAAAAAACTCATAGAAGATCGAGCTTCAATTATTTTCATGATGAAGTCAAATACNTCATTTTTTAAACACAAATTTAATGTTTTCTGAAATTTTCAAATTTCTAACTCCAAGGAGACCAGAGTTAGAAAAATCAATTTGAAAACTTTGAGCACCCACCACTCCCTTAAAATTGTAAAAAAATTGTTTAGAAAATTATTTTTGAATTATTAGATATAAAACCTAAAAGTGCTCGAAAGGGTTTTTCTCGAATATTAAGTGGTAAGTGTTCGAAATTCACGCTGCTGATGCTATGAGTCATAATCTTATAGCCGCTCCTCATTGGCTCCCTCATTGACTAAAATGTTAATCAACAAAAATATTGATATTTTCCCCACATTTTCAAATGCATTATTTAAAAATTGTTACGCGAGTTCCTGGTTGGCTAAAAAATATCACATGGTAAGTGACCGCACAAACGAAGGAAATTTCGAGGCCTACGCCTGGATGTATACACACTAATTCTACGGTACCAAAAAATCAACATATTTTTCCAAAATCATCAAATTTTTTCAAAAATATCAATTTTTAGGAAGAAATTGATATTTTTCTCATTTTACTAGAAATATTTGATGCAGTCTGTCGTGAAAATTTTGTATTTAAATTTTTTTTAACTTTTTTTTTTATAATTTTTTCTGATTATTTGTATTTTTAATAATTTTTTTTGTGAGTTTTTATTTAAAAANAAAAATTTTTTCATAATTTTTTTCGACAAGGATTGCCTTTTTGTTAATATTTTTACGATTTTCCTGGTCTACGCAAATTTAACAATGTAATCAAAATAAGACCCGTTCAAAGTAAAAACTACCGCCGCCGCTGTCTGATAGTCATTTTTCTTATAAAAACACGATTACGATAATATTATTTCGATTGAATATCTTCAAATTTTCACTTTTCCTTGTTGGGCCTGCGCAAAAGTTTCAGTTGTGCTAAAGTTGGTTTTAAACCCACCTGAAAGTTCACTAACTTCGAAGTCGAGTCCTTTTTGACCCTCTCTAGAATTAAGTCTCTGCTGAATTGAGTTGATTTCTTCTTGATTTTCGCTCAAAAATTCATTAACGTCAATTTTGTGGAATGTTCCATAGAGTAGATTTCTCTCGACATACTTTCCAATATTTTCGAACATTCTCTGAATAGCACACTGGAGTTAGTTTCGAAAATAAAGCAAACTTAAATAAACGGCGTGATCAAATTATAAAAAAGTTACGATTTTGACTGATGTATGATGAAGATGAGGGGCTAGACCTGATCACCCAAGGTGTTTTACCTTATAAATGCTTGGATGTGCTGCAGATGAATCTAGGGAACAAAAGTTCTTTTATAATCATTTTTAAATTTTAACTCATAGGTGTTCAAAAATTATTTTTCGAAAAGGTGACTTTGTATTGAAAATCTAGGATGAAAATTTTTTTTTCTCCAGCTGGAAGCACTAGACTTAAGGGGGTATGCGACTCTGATTTGACATTTTCTCGGTGAAATATACTGAAAACTAACAGTTCATGAGAAAAACCGAAAATGCTAATTTGTAGATCTATCTTTAATCTTGCGAAAAAGTACATCACAAATTATTTTTGACCGTTACACCAATAGGTACAGTATCGTAACAAGGTTACATTTTCCGAACTGCAAAAACTATCTCCTCCCAGACGGTATATCAAATTGAGCTCAAATTTTCACAGATCACGTAACGGTAGTATGTCAATCTTTGATCGTCGAGCTTTTTTGATCCGGCGACGAAACAATTCTAAAACGCCAAATAACTGACGATTTTTCACAATTTCAGACTTCAAAATCTATCTCCTCCTAGGATATATTTGCAAAATGGCTCAAATTGTTATCAAGTCTTCCTAAGAACAATTGTGAGGGACCACCGTCGGGCTTTTTT
>SCLH01000007.1:209150-221046 GCA_004367855.1 Oikopleura vanhoeffeni
ATTTTATGTCTAGTTCCGAAATAATTTTTCCGGAAGTGAAACATAGGCGAAAAATCCTAATAAATCAACTCCCCGTAATTATGGAACCAAACATTCGAAAAAAAATTCAATTATTTTTTTGGAACCGAATTTAAATTCTTTATAATGTGTTTGAAAGAAAAGATTCTACGATCCCGTTTTTTGCCTTTTTTGGGTGATTTTAGGTATGCTGGAGCCACAATTGTGGCTCTGTGCTCACAAGGGTTAAAATGACCAGAAAAAATTCTCTACAAGATAGCTCAAAAACATTGGTACCAATTTTTTACTTTTGAAATTCCTTATTTCAAATCTTCTGACGCAAGGGTTAATAATCGATAAAGATGAACGAAAGTGAGCATTTAGAATGACTTATCTGAAATTGACCCAAGTTACTCACCAAAAATATTTCTCTGTTTTTCTGCCAACGAGTCAACGATTTTTCTCCTGAGATTTTTCACTTTCAGTTTTTATAGAGCATGTCAGCGTTTATGACGCATAACGTTTTTAGAGTAGGTTGATGTAACCAGCTTTGATAGGTTAGAGCTTTTCTTTGATAAGCAAAACGTTAATTCACGTTTTCGAGAGAATAATTCGGATTTTGCTAAATTTCAAGTTTGCTTTTTCAACACTATTCAATTGTGACTCACAATTTGTGACTTTTGTTAAATATTAGTATTCTGTAGAAATAACCTGGCGCCGGATTTTTTTTCGATTTTTTTAAAACTTTATTAGGCAAAGATTTGATAGTACAATTAAATATTTATGTAGAAAACTCGAGCTGAATTTTCCAAGAGTTTTCACGGGGTTTTGTTATAAAATTGCAGAAAATAAGAACTCCATTTTGATTTTGCAACAGTGATACCCATGTTTTATTATTGGCATCACTGCGACAATTAATCACTACCGTATGCGTTAACCCAATACGGTATGTCCCATAATTTTTATCGATTAAAATTAAGGTTTTGAGTACTGAATATCATAAGGTAGACTCTCAGTCAAAATAAGTTGTTTTTTGTTCAGAATTGAACCAACATATTTTGGAAGGAAGGCAATGCCTTCAAGGCATGTTTTTAATTTTGTTGACGATATGAGAAAGTGTACACAGTTATAATTTTGAGAATTTTTCTCTTAGAAATTCTTATTAAATTTTTCTACATGTATTTAATTTTTTGAAATTTTGACTATGTTTTAGACGATTTGAAATAAGAGCGCTGATTTTTTGGAACGTGAAAATTAAGCGTTCTACACTTTTCTCATATCTTCAACAAATGAGAAATGTGCCTTGTTTTCGTTTCGTTCTGGAATTGTTGTTCAATTCTGGGAACAAACACTTATTTGAATAGTCTATTTATAGTATTCATACTCAAAACCTTACTTTAATCGATAAAAATTATTGGACATACGCTATTGGTAAACGCATACGCTATTAATTTATGTCTAATCAAATAACATGGTATCACTGTTTGCAAATTTAATTAATGGAGTGGAAATTCAGTCGAGTTTCTCTACTTAAAATTGTATATTCTTACTACACGGCCTGGTGCGGCTTATAGTTATACGTATAGTTGAACCCGAGAAACTACTGGAGTGTTCGCTGCAAAACCTACGCTTTGAATAAATAATTTCGTTCTGTGGCTGCGCGTATAGTTTATAGGGATAATAGGCTTTTTTTCAACGTCCAGGCAAAATTATGCGTTTTCACCAGATTTTATGACCAAGTTTCTGGACGCGGTCACAATGAAATACACTTTTTTTTTTAAACATGTTCCAGATTGACCATGAAGTGTCTGGTGTATGTTCAACAGTTTAAAAACATTTTTCGGATCAATACATATGCATGTTTACATCTAGAAATATGTAACGAAAAAGTATTTTAAGTCAGTCGCTGAATAATTCACTCTGACACCCCTAACTTTCTTTACATGTATAAATCTAATACGTAGAATTACGAATCGCAGTAGGGTTCTTTATTTTTTTTCTTAAATCTTCTTTGAATTATGTTTGTTTTTTAATTTACTTTATTTATTTTTCGATATCAAATTTACACTACACTAAAATCTATCTAGATATATTAAAAATACCTTAAATCACAAATTGTCTTTCCTATTTAACAATTTTAACTCTAATTTTCAAATGACCAACAGAGCAATTTTCCAAAGTACGCGTATATGAAAAGTACGCGTCTATCCTATTCGCTTATATCCGGGTTTTGGGCGGACGAACTTCTAATTATACTCCACCCCCTGTATCTGTCTGTCTCCTAATAAAGTTTTAGAAACAAATCAGAAAAAAATCCTCGCCAGGTATGTCACAGTAGAATATTACAAGGTCACAAATGTGATGCACATGAATTTTAAGAGCAAACTTAATTGTAGCTAATCCTAATTTATTCTCTCGAAGTACTTGAATTAACGTCTTTGCTATCAAAAAACTCTAACCTATCAAGTGGTACATAACTACTCTAACGTTATGCGTCATAATCGTTGGAGATGCTCTGATAAAACTGAAGTTAATAAACCGGGAAAAATCGGTTATCGTTGGGGAGGGGATGTACAGAGAAATATTTTGGTGATAACTTGTCATTCATAAGTCATTAAATTGTTCATCTTTATCTTTATTTCCTCGAATTTGAAATAAGGAATTCAAGTAAATTGGGGTGACCATGTTTTTAGCTACTGTGTAGAGCAATTTTTGTCATTAACCCTGGTCCACAGAGAATTTATCTTGCAAAAATAATTATCGATGTTTGGTTAAGTACGTTGTTGTTTAGATTTTCATTTGGTTCACTTCCGGACGTACGTTTTTTCGGACTAACATAAATTGAAATTGTATGGTCATTCTTTTAGAAGTTTTGTCATGCAAACAGTTAAAATAAATTATTTAGGCAAGTAGTTGTTCTAATTGTAGGTGTCTAAATTTCAACTTCAGTTCCATGAAATTTGTATCAACATGAATTTAACAATCAAAATCACAGTTGTATTCATACCATATTACTTAAAATAAGAAAGTTAATTTAATGCTTTTATAGGAAAATAAACATTTTCATCAAAATCTATTTCCATCAATTTTTAATAAAATTATTTAGGTGGGAGATAAAAATCATAATACAAACTATAGCCAGATACTTGGCATCTTTTAACATAAATTTAACTTTTGAAGCAACTGACACGTGTTACATTGATGCTTGCTTTTTTTTCACATATTTTCTGAACAAAAATAAAATTCGTAAATTGAAATGCATACTCATCTTGAATCTTCCTTTAAGACTAGATTCACTGCCTTAAGCTTCTGTAACAACGTTCAAATTTGTTTGTCTGACGAAACTTTTATATGCTTAGTTAGACTTGAATTTTTTGTTTGAATTTTCAAACTAAATCGATTTTTCGTCAATTTCGAGTTTTCAATTGTGCATTCTATAAATTGACTCTTAATTTTGCACGTTGAAATTATAATTCGCTTTTAGTAAATTAATTTTATATGTCGACATTGGTGTACCTGCATTTTATATCTTTTGAAGTTCAAGTCAATCAATACGAAGAGGTTGAATACCCCGGTAGCACGAAGTCCTTCTATAACCTTTGAGCCCTATGCGATTATTATNAGTGATACCCATGTTTTATTATTGGCATCACTGCGACAATTAATCACTACCGTATGCGTTAACCCAATACGGTATGCCCCATAATTTTTATCGATTAAAATTAAGGTTTTGAGTACTGATTATCATAAGGTAGACTCTCAGTCAAAATAAGTTGTTTTTTGTTCAGAATTGAACCAACATATTTTGGAAGGAAGGCAATGCCTTCAAGGCATGTTTTTAATTTTGTTGACGATATGAGAAAGTGTACACAGTTATAATTTTGAAAATTTTTCTCTAAGAAATTCTTATTAAATTTTTCTATTTAATTTTTTGAAATTTTGACTATGTTTTAGACGATTTGAAATAAGGAATTTTAAAAGTCAAAAATGGGTATTGATTTCATTATCTTATTCTTATCTGTAGTTGTATTACTCGTGTGAATGATCTTTTTGAACAAGTTAAATTAACCAATTTTCGAGACCTACTGCATGTAGCTACAGGGGGGACCCAATAGCTCCGGCCCAATATTGCCGAATATGCTGATATTGCTGAATTTAACCTACGCAAAATCACCATTTTTAGCTAAAATAATTCCTGTTCTCATATTGCCGAAAGTGCGCAATATCGCCGAATGTGCCAATATTGCCGAATTTTTTTGCCAAAAAACTTTCGGAACTATTGCTCCCCCCCTGTATAATAAATATTCTCAGTTCAAAAAAACCAGATTTGAAAATGATTGTAATAAATCGAAAGCTTATCAATAATTAGTTTTACTAATAAGAAATGCATTTTATTATATCTCGCAACAAAAAGAACATTGATATCATTGGCCGATCTTGTAGAGAATTTTTTTCTGGTCATTTTAAGTCGAAAGATTTTTTTGTTAACTAGTATTTAAAAATTCTTAGAACAAAATTGATTTTTCGGTCAACTTTTCGAGATTTTACAGGGGGTCCTAAACTGAATTCTAGCGAAGCCATATGTTAAGCTAGAGCGCTGATTTTTTGGAACGTGAAAATTAAGCGTTTTTTGGTGACCCGTTTTTTGGTTTAGGGTCGGCGACCATGTGGTTGACCTCAAATAACCGGTCAAAGTTCAAGGTCATCCAGTGAACTTAAGGGTCGCTAGAGAGCAATAACTGATCAATCCTCAAGGTCATCATTATGACTTGATATAAATTTTATAAAAAAACCATAAGACGATTTGAAATAAGAAACTTTGAAAGTCAAAAATGGGTTCCGATTTTATTGGCACATCTTGTGAAGAAATGTCTTGTGGTAATTGTTTTTGGCCCGCAAAGATAAATTGACTCCTTTTTTAAAAAGTCATCAACGTTTATTGTTTGAATTTTCTACTGACATTTGAAATCTAACTTAATTGCACAAATAAATGGTCATGCCAGTAATCTTAAACAATATGGGCCCAATTTTCTTTGGTTTCCAGGCGTATTTTAGCGCAACTTTTATAGCATTTTATATACTTTGAGCGACCGAGCGAAAAATCAGATTTTGGCTGAAAAAGGACGACGACTTTTTTTTTGGTGTGAACACTCCGTCGCGCTGTTTTGACCACCCAAATTTGCGCGTATTTTTTCAGCACCACAAACTACGTAAGGACATAAGATTTCCGCTCGCCACGACCTTGTTATCTGGTACAGCTGTAGCTTATTTGTTGCTCGGTCGCCTTATGTATACACTGAATGTCTCTTTTCATGGGACATGAGCATACTGTATGCTGAATATAAATATGACGCATATCTTCAATTAATTTTTATTGTACATAAAAACATTAAAACGTATCTAAAATATATAAAAAATGGCTAACTTAGTAATTGTTTATATTTTATGCTATTATATAATATTTTTATGTACAATAAGAATTAAATGAAGATATGTAGCATATTTATATACAGCATACTTAGTCCCATAAAAAGAGTCATGCAGGATATAAATATGATGTATAAAAGTGATACAAAGTAAAATTGATCCCACATTCAAAAACCTTCACTTACTTAAAGATACGCCAAAAAATAACCAGCGGATTAAGAGAAATTTCACTGGGAGCCAATAAGGACATAGACATATATAATTCACTCAGAGGGTCCCGCTTCTAGCGTGGAAGAATTACTCGTCTCTGATTGGCTTCCAGAGATTGGCCCCTTCAACATGAAAGGAATAGATGACGAATCTTTTGCGTGAAACTTCGGTGCCCTCTGAGTGCATTGTACAGTATGATATACTAGAGATCAAAATGTAACATGGTATTTTTTTTCGTTCTACTATTCAAAAAAATAATTATTTTTATCAAGTTTTGTTGTTCTGAGGTTAAAAAACATACTGTAATACCAGGTATCAAATGCTGATATAAGTCCTGAATAAAGTCAGTAAATATTATTTCTGTTTGTTTTAAAATTCTGATCGATTTTGAAATTTGATTATTTTATAGTGTGAAATGAGATAGCCTGAATGCTAAAATAAATAATTCAAAAATGATAGACACTCTGCCCGATTTATTGTTGGAGAAAATCTTTTGGAGACTAAATTTCAGAGATCAGCTCAATTTAAATCATACAAATTCAATTATACGAAATAAATCTATAAGGAAGGATTTAAAATATAAATGGTGTGTGTTTTTTTTCGAGATGTCTTCGTCTATTTTTGTTATAAGAAGTGAATTTTTATTATTAACATATATATTGTGGTATGTTTTTTGAGACATGATTTATATCTTTTTTTGCATTTATAAAATCTAAAAATCTGCAAGAAATTTTCTCAATTATTTATTATGTTTCGAAAATGATTGAATAAATCGAAAGCTTAACAGATTTTTAGATTTTCTAAATGCAAAAAAAAGATATAACATATATATTTCGACAAAATGGTTNTTTTCCCGAGAAGTCGTAAATGGTTGTTGAAAGAATAAAGAAACTTTCTTCGTTATTTTCAAGAAAAAAATAATATTTTTATTATTTTTTATGGGTATTTTTCACTTTTCTAAAATAAAATTCTGCACATATGATTTTAATGTTTTATCAAAAACTTTTTTTTTTCTACGCATTTTTTATAGATTTTTCTTTAAAATTACTAAAAATTCTAAAAGATTTTATTTTTCGAAATATAGCACAAAATCATGTTTTTTAATGCTGAAAATTGGAATTGGTGCTGGGAATGAGGTTTTTGACATCTCATTTTTTGGGTTGCTCTACGGTAGACCGTCTACCCATCCCCATTTTTTCATATCTTTTGTTTCAACCTACCCAAAAAGGGGATGGAAACCCAAGCAAAAGCGATTCCTTTTACAAGCCTGTTCTACTGTTTATGGTGCACATCCTAAGTTTTGCGATATATGGACAAATAATACTTTCCATAATATTTTTCCTCTCGTTTTTTCGAAACACAGTGGCGTGTGTGGGACTTAAAGATTTTTTTTTCAAATATTATTATTTTCAATCTACTGATAGGAGCAATGACGAAATTTGGAGAGATGGAATTATCGAAATTTATGGCGAACATTGGGAGGATTTTTTTGAACTTATTTGTGAGCTACAGAAAATAGATTTCGAAGAAGCTAGAGACAAATTAATGTTTGGCTTGACAGAAGGACAAATAGGTAAAATATGATAAGGACAGAATTACAAGACACTCAAGTGTCTTATTTTTTTGAGAAAAATGCTCAAAATTAATTATGAAAATTCAGTTCAGAAATTAATTTAATTACTTTCAAATGTGTCTGAAAGTATGAAACATCTTGCAATTGGCAAAAACCTACGCATTTTCAAATGTTCCAAAAAAATTACCTACTGTGGTTTGCGTCTATAAGGACAGTATGGCAAAAATATTCGAAAGGGTCTTTTTTTCTAAAATATCTATAATTCACCTTTTTTTTTCGAAAAAATATAAGTGAAGAGCAAAAAAAAAGGTCTACTAAGCTATTTATTTTGGCTTGTCCCTCTATAAGGACAATATCGCAAAATCTAGGGACAATATGGCAAATTTGTCTATAATTTATAGAAAAACAGGTGTTTTATAGACTATAAAACACCTGTTTTTCGAAAAATTTAGATTAAAAAAAAATGTTCAATTTTTTGTTGGAAAAATTATGGTGTTTAAAAACTTTGGCTTAGTTTTTAGCTCTTCCCGTTTTTTTTGTGTATTTTTTAGAGCACTTTTAAAAAATAAGGACAATATAGCACCAAAAGCCAAGGACAATATGGCAAAATCTCAGCTGTCCATATAGACGCAAACCACAGTATTATCTTAGATAGATTATTTAAGAGGACGGCACGACGGATCACAAAACTTTAAAAATGTATTGAATGTAAGAGATTTTTGTTTTTTAACAATAAAATGTATCGGATCCAGTTTTCTCCACTTTGAAACCACAAATGAATATTTTAATGACGTCGTTTTATGAAAATCTATTTTTGACAGGTTACTACCAAGCTTTTCTGAGAGGTGCGCCTATTGCTAAAATTTTCTTGCATTTTGTCTCCTTATCGTCCTTTTTAGACAAAACGAAAAAAACTTTCCTCCAAAAAACACGACAGTAATCGTTTTCAATCATCATTCTCGAAAAAAAATATTATTTTAGACACTTTTTGAAAATTCTAATTTTTGCGTGGAATTTTTTATTTGAAATTCTGAATAAAATCGAAGAGAACGTAAAATTAGGGCCAGTCATTGATAATATTAGAAGTCTGCTAGGTTTAATTGCATTTTAACGAATATTTCGTCCCAAAAATAGAAAATGACTTTTATTTTCAGATTATGTCACTGAAAATGCTATCAGGTTTCAAATCCTAAGATTTGGCTATGGCGAATTCGAAGGTTTCAGACCATATGAGAAAATTATCAAGGTAAATACCCTGAAAATTCTGTAGTTGAGGTAGGATGTGTTGATGTCAAAAATAGACTATTTTCATTAACACGTGGATGTCGGATTTACTGGTGAACATCACTTAAATCCTAAAAACGAAATACGTTCGAAGTTTTTCTTAGATTCAAGCGGACATTGAGTGTATGTTTGTGTGTTTCGCTACGTCTTTTTTTCAATTTCAAACGTCTAAGCGGACATTTTGAAATTATAAAAAACGTCCACTTAGACAATTTATACAGTATTTTGGGAGTAGACAAAGTTATGTGTTTTAACAGGTATAAATATGTGTTTTACCAGTATCGACCATAAACTCGGTAATCAAAATACCCTATTTTGCAAAATATAAGCAATATACGACAACCACTTTGGAAAATTATCGAATATAATGTTATTTGGTGTGGGTCTATAAGAACAATGTGGCCAAAACATACGTTTTTTATTTCGGCGTGTACCTCTATAAGGACAATATATAGACGAAAATTGATGCTATTTTTTCGAAAAATTTGTATAAAAAATCTGTTTTTCCAAATACTTTCAAAAAAATTTGAACGAAAAGCAAAATAAAGTTCCACATTAATTTTCGGCCAAAGTAAATTTTTATTATTGAGAAATGGCCTCTGAAATTGTCGCTTAGGTTTTTAGCTCGTCACCATACATTTAGAATTTTTGAAAAATACGGATAATATGACATCAAAACTTACGGACAATATGGAAAAATCTCAGCTGTCCTTATAGACGCTCACCACACTTACCATTTTCATTCGTAACATTTCAACCGACTGAATAATTATTATGTACCCACTAAATTTATATCCCGCCTAATTGTTGCCATACATAAATGTTGCCAGATTTTATAAGGACAAAATATTTAAGGATTATGTTGACGTAATTTATGACCTGCTGACAATTTGGAAAACAAAACTTTTCCCAAATACCTCAAAAAATGTTGATTTCCGAACAATAAAAGAAGCTTTATCGTTTAACCCTGGATGCAAGGAAGATGATTTAAATAGATATGAAGATTTAATTAAAGAAAAATCAAAGAAACAAGATTTTAAATTTCCCGATAAATTCAGGGTTTTATATCGGATTTTTAATGGACAAGCATCTCCATTTACCCAATTGACTCCACTTTTTGGGTTCATCAAAGTTATGGTTCACAGGTAATTTTTTTCCAAAATTTGCTAACGTTATTTATAAAATCAAGGACAAAACTGCCAAAAATTGATCAAAACTTACGCAAATTTTGGAAATAGAAAGTTTCAAATACAATAAAATTGATGGGAATATTATAATTTCGGCAATTTTTTGTTCGTACTAATTTTTTACTAAAAAAATGTGTACAGCTGAATAAAACTCATGAGAATACATAAACGTTGTGATTTTGATGAAAACATTTATTTTAAGGACAGTCTAAAGTATTCAAGGTAGTTTTGAGCGTGAATACATACAATTCCTAACTTGAAAAAACTCACCCTGTAGCCACGAAATATTTTCATTTGAGGAATAACATGTTTCCCGCTTACAAGGACAATATGATATTGCCAATATTTTTAGATTTACAATCAAGTTTTTCTGTATGTTTTTCATGGATTTATTCTACAAAAATCGCGATAACTTGTATTTTAGACTTTTTATAAATATAATATCAATTATGTTTTGACCTGAGCTTTTCATTTTATAATTTAAATGCAAGGTTTTGTGATATCTCATACGGTTCGCCTGGGATGGCATATTAAAATCTGTCGCGTCTAAAGAAATTACCTAAGATATTTTACGATTTTTATAGGACAAAACGCGTCTATAAAAAGAAACCGAGGTCCGAAACTAATCCTAAACTTGCCCCTATTCGGCTGAAATTTTCTTGATCATAAGTAATTGATGATTTGATTGATTTTTCAAATTTTGCTGATTGGTCGACCTCAAGATTTTGCCCGAAAAAGTTTGAAATTTCCCATAAAAATACAGCTCTTCCTAGAATTGCTTTGCGCTCATCCTCTATAATAGGTCTCCATTATTTATCGTCTTCAAATTTTTTGAAAGATTTTTCAAAAATTACAAAGAACAAATTTTGGCAGTGCCGCATAATGGGCACCATAAAACTTTAGTCCTTAGGACAGTTTGAAAATGATATAAAAATGAACGCTATTTAAGTTTATTTCGGAATATTAATATCACCGTTTCTGTTAGAATTGGGACTTATAAGCCAGCTGATTACTTCTATGGAAGGTCGTTCTGAAAATGATTATTGGAAAATGGGTTATTTTCCAATCGCAGCATCTCCCTACAGAATAGCTGGTAAAATGCTTTTGTATCTCGTCGATGCAGAAACTGGCATAATTTTTACTCCCAGAAAAGATGTTATGAGAGACGAATATAAAGGCAGCTTTGTTATCGCAAACTGCATCGTAGAATTATTGAAACTTGGTGTTCATATGGGTAAGAAATTAAAAATATTATTCAGTGCTATTTTTTAATTTTTCAAAATTTATATCTAAGTAGGGGATCACCTGTTCGTTAGATTTACGTTCGAGTTTGACCTATAGAAATTAAAAATATTATTCAGTGCTATTTTTAATTTTAAAAATGATATATCTAAGAAGGAGGTCATCTGTTTTCCAGATTTACGTTCGAGTAAAAATTACCTATAAATTTTTTTGTAATGATATACATGTATGTAAGAAGGGGAACACCTGTTCTTCAAATTTACGTTCTCGTTTGATCTATAACTTAAAGGCTTTACGGGCTTCTAAGACAAGGGTCAAACCCGAACGTGAATCTGAAGGACTGGAGTAAGACAAAAAAGTTAATAAGACAAAAAAGACTGAAGTACGTTGCTATAAACCTGTCTTTATAAGCAGTGTTTAATAAAAAATGCGCCTGTGAAGGCATTTTTGATTTCAAGAACTATAAAACATACACCTCCGCCTGTATACCTCCGCCTGAATGTTATTCCCGCAAGAGAGGTGTCATTACACGCCCGCAAGACGTAGGTGGATAACGTTAAATAATAGCATTGCGCAGGCCCAAATAGTGGATAGTCGCGGAAAAAACATATAGGCGACGTTACATTTATTATTTAGCCCCCACCTGTTTGCGATGTTATATTACCCACCTGCAACTGAGTGTTTTAAAACACACAAGTACCCCCGCCTGAATTGTTTACCATGAAAAATGCTGATATCAAAAAATATGATTTGAGATTTTGAGATTAATTTTTATGGTGCCTAATTTTCTGGCTTCAAACTCGATAAAAAGGAATTAAATATTGATTTTTTCCAATTAAAAACGGCAAGAGCGTAACCGCAACGAAATTTTGGTTTAAGGATGTGGGGGACGATAATTTGGCTCTTTTTTACACATTTTCAAGCAAAGTTTCTGAGAAACCTGGCTTCAGAAATAATTAATTTTTCTTCCAAATAC
>SCLH01000007.1:233251-246613 GCA_004367855.1 Oikopleura vanhoeffeni
AAGTTTTTTTTATATGCTCACAAGGGTTAAGCTACTTTTTAGCGCATTACACCCGAAAATTGCTAAAGTTTATAATTATCGTCTAAAAAACATTCGCACATCGGGTTTAGTTGAAAATAGAGTTCCCATGAAAAATGATTTTTTAATATTTTCACAGATACTCAGTTATGTTAAGAAATTAAAAATATGATCGTTTGCAAGAATGTACACTTCTATTTAAGATAAAAAATAACAAAAATACATTTTCACGTTTTGTTTCTTTCATATCGCTCTGAAAATATCTACCAATCTGTCAGACTTATGCCACCCCCTTTAACACCTACGTGTTTGTAAATTCAAGCGTTTTGATTGGCGGAGGTAAGCTTCAGCAAGAAAACTAAGATCGCGAGCAAAAATGTGACATGCTGTACAATAAATGTCTTCTGGAGGTGTTTTGTAGCTAAATTTCCCAGGAAAAATGTTACAAGTGTTTGAATTTATATAAAAATGCTTCAAATACATTTTTAATGAGTGTATGTTAGCCCAACTTGTACACTATAAAAAATTCTAAAATTTTCCGATAGTTCAAAGTTTGATATTCGAAACAATAATCGTGAAAAAATCCTGCTTGAATATCCGAAACTTCATCTTCCCTTGTTTTATGCTTGTCCCACACGCCAATGATTCTTTCACAGCTTCCATTTGTATATTGGTTATAAGAAAAACACCCAGCCATTTCGGCACAGTCTTATAAAGTTAAAAACTTTTTTTAATCTAACACCAACGCTTACGAAAAAATCTGATCATAATCTGATCATTCAGGCAAAATTTTCTTGACTGAGAAAATTTTCTTTTACTAGGTAAACTTTAACTAGTCAAATAAAATTTTAACTGTTAAAGTCAAAGTTTTTTTCATATTGAAATTTGGCACCTGCTAAGATTGGCAAAAACATTTTGAAAAAAGGTTGTCGTAATATTTGAAGTTCAAATTTTGAACATTAAAATTTTTGATTTTTCGACAAATTACTGTCTACCCGATTTGAGCCACCCCAGTTTAAATTTTTGTTGTTTTTCAATAATTTGGTCTTATCTAGAAAATATTTATTGGTATAACTTTCAGTCCTGATTTACAGCTGTACGATCTGCTTCTTATTCCATAATCATACGGCGATGAAATTGGAGCAAATTTATTTCTTCCATTTTGTGAAAATCCAATTTCCCCATGCTCTGATGTAATATTAGGGCAATAATTCGAAAAAACGGTCCCTACAAAAAACGGAACAACAATCCTCATCATATTTTTGGTGTCTAAATTCGTTTGTTTCAGATAGACTTTAGAGAAAAAAAGCTGTAAAAATAACGCCACCTCGCAGGCTCTGCGGTTAGTTTTGTTGGTTCTTTTTGGTGTTCCGCTTCACCTTTGCGGAAAGTTCTCTTCATAAAAGACATTTCAAGTGAAAAATTGCCCTTTAAAAATAAATACATTTATTATGAAACGAAAATTGAATCAAGCAATCTAATTTCCGGTTTCAACTGTCTTGAAATCTCCTTTAAAGTATTGTTACTGCTCATTCAAGGTCAGTCCTCGAAGTTTTTCAATTCAAGGAAAATTCTTAAAATTTAAAAGTTACAAAATTTAAACATGATAGTATGAACTTTATTTTTGCAACATTACTGACAGAAGGGTCGGAAGATTATTGAAAATTTTTTTTGAGATACTTTTTTCAAACTTTCAAATCGAAACTCAAAAGGTTTTTTATTTCTGGTTTTACAGGGGCAGTGTTCTTAAACGGGATGAGTTTTCAATTCCGACCCCGCCCGGTCCCGAGTCATTTTTCTTCAATCCCGATCCCGAGTGTTGTTATTTTTTTAAATCTCGATCCCGTCCCGACCCGGAGTCGGGATATTCCGATCCCGACCCGGGATCCCGAATAATCCCGTTTTTTTTTTAAATAAAATTTTTTTTTAAACCGCTGCATATATGTAAAAAAGACAAAACCTCATCATTTTATGACATTTACTGAAATTTAGCTGTAACCTATCAAATGAGGTCGGAAAAATGGCATGGGTACATGTATAAAAAGCGGGCCTAAAAAATATATAGGACAATATCGCCGAAAAAATCTACGCAATTTAACGATTTTCAGCTCAATTCCTGTCACTGCCCATATCGCCGAAATAGCCAATATCGCATAATTTGCGTGGGCGTCTGAGATTTTTGTCACAAATTGCTTTGAGCGCGTCATGAATGACATCATATTTATAAATCAAATGTCTCAAATCTCCTTTTTTGAATTCTCACTTGATTGCGCGCAATTGCGTTCGGTGGTTCTACACATTTTTGTATTTTACTTTATTTGAACCTTTTGTAAAAATCCTTATAAAATGGTAAAAAATGGCAGCCTTACTTGTACTGTTTTGTGTACAGAATTTGTTGTACAGGCCTCAAATTTTGTCTTGAGAGAAAAATATGTGATTTATCTTCAATTTACTCCGATAAAAAATGATTTCTATGCAGACATGTATTTTAAACTTTTGCAATTGTTAAAATGGAACTCATCACTTTACCGTGATATTTCTAAGAAGATGATCTTCTGTCCTTCAAATTTACGTTCGAGTTTGACCAGAAGGCGCTTAAAGTTAGGATGTTGAAATTAAGCGTCAAACGCGAACATGAATCTAAAGGCCCCTTCCTAGAAATATCTTTTGAATTTAGTTTACTAATTGTTTCACAGACTGTTGATTTCCTATAAATATTTACAGTGACTGAATTTCATCACACCTGTTTTTTTGTATCTCCGGTTTGCACTCGTTAGCTTGTATTCTTACTGTTAAAAGCACTGTAACAAGGGGCTTATCACCACATTTGAATTGCGATGATTAACACACGGCTCAGAAACAAGCATCGCTATGAGACTCTCGCAGGTCTTACGAATCATTTCTGAATTAATTTAGAGCAACTTGAACTTATTTTATTATTTTTAAAAATTTTAAAGCCATGAGTTTTTTTCTTATTATTAAAAATTCTTCTCGTTAATTGTTTTCAAAAAATTTAGATGCCAAAAGAGAAAGAAGAATCGGCCGGTGTTGGAAAAGCATCACTTTTTGGGGAAACCAAAAAAACAAAGAAATCAAAAGGTCATTAGAAATCTAATATATATAATAATCTAAGTCATAAAAGTTAACTCGTGGAGAATTTGTAAAACTTGCTTGTTTATAAAAAAAACTTCAACCTTTAAAGAAAAATTTCACATTCTTTAAAAATACATTTTGTCAGATTTAAGCTAAGGCTTTCAGTTCCAGCTAGCACCTGATTTAACGGATGATGATTGGCTCGCGTTCAAAAATTTTGTGATGATTTTGTTCCATCTTACTTAAAATTGGTCGATGTCGTTTCATAGCTAGAGCTGAAAGCATTAGCTAAAATATAATTCTGTGCACTTTTTTCTCATACCTGATAATGTCTGTTTAGCCGAAACGTCAAATAAAAACTATCTTAGATAGAAAAAAAATAATTATTTTTATTGTTCTCTTTTTTCCAAAATTTAATATAAAATTTCTATCATAAATATTATTTTTTAACTGGCATAAAATTTTCAGTTACCATTTTGCGGATATATTTTTACTAAGGACGTAAATAATTAGCAAAATAAGATTTTATATTCAGTTATAAAAAGTGAAGTAGATAATAGTGGATTTTTAATGATGAAAGTAGAAGATAAAGCAAATACAGCCGATAAAACAGGTAATTCCGCTTATCGACTTGCTTTTTGTACTATTTTGCATTCAAGTGAGGCTACATTGATATTGGTAGGTGCCGGAAAAACATTCTACGAAATTAAAATTTTGGAATTATTCAAAAATTAAAATTTCTTATGCCGTGGGCAAACTGACTTTATTCCTTGTGTCTCAGTTGGGCCACCATTTTATTTCTAGTCGATAAATTTTGGCTGAAATCGGCCAAAAACAAATCAGCTTTCTAATTTTTGCATATGAATATATTCATTTACAGTGTATGAAACCTTAAAGACTCAATCGAAGAACGAAAGAAGGGACGGGAATGATAATTAAAAATAAATATATTTTATTTTCTTGAAGTTTATTAGAGAATCAAATTTGCTCTTGATCTTTTACGATATTAAGGTGTCGAAAATATATAGATTTTATTTTCCTAAAAGAATCCTTGATTTTTGGAAACTATTCTCGATTGGCCTAAAATAAATCTAGGTATTCTCACCCTCTTTGTGCCGTTATAGACATTTTGGTTTCCTATAAAATTCTTCTGTTGGAAATAATGACTGAAATTAATACAGTCCCTTGCTCATAACCGGAACAGTTGAACAACCCAAAAATAGTTTCAGTGGCAAGGGTTACACTTAAGGGTTACACTTCTCTTGATGAGAAACTTTCCGCCACTTCAAAATTTTCGGATAAAAACTTTTTCGAACAAAAGTTGTCTCTTTTGAGCTTACTTCGACCAACCTGTTTTTCTTAAGATCGATTATTTTTACTTTATAAATCGTCTTTTAAAAAAACACTCAAAAAACGCGCGTTTGCTATCGAAGGTGTCTAAACTAACGTAATTTTTTTTTATTAATTAGAAACTGTTAAAACCGACTCATCCACCGTTTTAAATGTATTTAATTTGTTTATATACGATTTCCACGTCAAAATCGAAAATTTAACATTTTGAAAAAAGACGAAAAAACCGAAATTTTGGCACATCGAAAACAAATTTTTCATGAGTTGAATGAAATAAATTTTAAACGGTGGATGAGTCGGCTTACCAATTTGGCAAGTTTCGGTGACATAATGTTTTTTTTAATTCTGGATAAAAAAGGCCTTCGATGGATTTCTGCCAAGCCATAGTTTCGTCTCAAAAATTATGATTCAGAGTATAAACAAGAGCAAAAAAACAAAACGAGGACATATTTAAAAAAAATAAAAAGTGGCATTCTCAATATTTTAAGCCAGTGATTTCCAAAAAATTAGTTTGAAAAATTTTGAACAAGAAATGAGGAAAATTTTCAAAATATTCTCTAATAGTTTCGACCAAAAATCCGAAAAATGTCATATGATTTTTCAAATAGCATATAAAAAATATATGGTAACCTACGCGAAAAGTAAAAGTGGCCATTTTGAAGAGTGTTTTTCGTTGATTTAAAGCAGATTATGAAAAAAATTTGAACAAAAAATAAGGCATTTTTATAATGTTCGGAAATTTTTTCAAAAATTTCTCATAATTTGTCGGATTCGAAAAGTTTAATTTAACTCAGAATTTTCTAAAAAAGCATTAATTCGAAAATTCTGTATTTACAAAAGTTGCCTGGACAATAAAACATTACTTTGGTGGTATATTGAGAAAAATATATCGAAAATTATCCCTATTGCGCCTCTCTCAGCACGCGTCATAACTTTGAGAAAGTGACCAATTAAGTCGCGGGATTCTTGAATTAAGTCGACAATCCAGTATTGTGATCGGACTTTGGCTCAAAGTTATGACGCGTGCTGAGAAAAGCGCAATAAGGATAATTTTCGATATTAACCTAGTAAAAAGTTTTTCATCAAGGGCCCATATCCGTATCTGTCAAAATACACCGACCTTCTTAAGGGCCGATTCGTCGCATTTTAAGGGTTTTTAATAGCCAATTGTTGCCAATTGTTAGCCAAAATTTTCTTTTTGTCAAAATGTATCTCCTCCCTGAGTTTTTAAAGTACAACAATGATTCATGATTTGAATTAACCGTACAGAAAGTGAGCAGAGTGAACAGTTGAGTTTTTGGAAAAATTCTTTGATTTNTTTTTCCAAAAACTCAACTTGGCGGTCTGCTCACGTTCTGTCCGGTTAATTTAAAACATGAATCATTGTTGAACCTTGAAAACTCAGGGAGGAGATACATTTTGAAAAAATAATTCCGTCACTTTTGTAAGCACGTTTCTGATTGGACGAGCCATCCGTTAATTTGGATTGTTTTTTAGGATGCAAGATTTTTGTTTAAATATATCAAAGAGAGGTAAAAGTTGGTCCAACGATTTGTACTTGTGCGACAATTGGCTATCGAAAACCCCTTAAAATGCGACGACCACCCCCTTAAAGGCCTTTTAAAGAGCATATAAAGAATATGTGGAAATTAAAAGTGGTTATTTTGTAGAGTTTTTCTTGTTGATTCGAAACAAATAATTTAAAAAAAAATTACCAAAAAATATGGACAATTTTTGATAATTTTCGGAACTTTTTTCCAAAAATATCTCAAAATTTGACGAATTCGAAAAGTTGAATTCGAAATCAAAATTTATAATACAAAAATTCAAAAGTTACAAAAGTTGCCTAGATTATTAAACATAACTTGGATGGTATATTGAAGGAAATACATCTACCCAGTAAAAAGTTTTTCATCAAGCGCCCATATCCGGGGGCGGTGCTATTTAACAGATACGCACATGGGCTCTTGATGAAAAACTTTTTACTGGGCTTATATATTCCCCTCAATATCCCATCAAAGTAATGTTTCATAATCGAGGCAAATTTTGTAACTACAGAATTTTCGTATTATTGCGTTTTTAGAAAATTTTGAGTTCGAATTTAACTTTTCGAATTCGTCAAATTTTGAGAAACTTTTGAAAAAAGTTCCGAACATTATAAAAAAATGCCTTATTTTTTGTTCAAATTTTTTTGTCATTATTTGTTTCAAATCAACGAAAAACACTCATTAAAATGGTCACTTTAAGTTTTCGCGTGAATGACCACAAATTCTTTATATGCTCTTTGAAAAATCATATGACATGGTTTTGTCATTTTTGGTCAAAAATATTCAGAAATATTTGGAAAATTTTCTTCATTTCTTGTTCAAAAATTTTCAAACTAATTTTTCCTTTTAGTTTTTTCAAATATTTTCTCGTTTTGTTTCTTTGCTCTTGGTCATACTCTGAATCATAAGTTTTGCAACGAAACTACGGTTTGGAAGAAATAGGTTGAAGCCAAATTGTTAAGCCGTCCCGATCACCGAATTCAATTTATTTCATTCATCTCATGAAAAAAAAATATTTCTTACGATGTGCCAAAATTTCTGGTTTTTTCGAATTTTTTGAACTTTTTGATTTTGACTTAGCAATAGTATGAAACCAAATAAAATAAATTGTTGGCCGGGACCGTTTTTTTTGGTTACTAATTAATAAAAATCAAGAAATTATTTTACCTCAATTTTGACGCCTTCAACCTAAATCTCCCGTTTTTGAGTGTGTTTTTAAAAGGCGATTCATAAAGTTATAATTATACATCTGAAAAAATCAGATTATACGAAGTTATCTCAAAGGTGGCACCTTACATTTTAAAAACATTTTATCGAAAAATTCTGACAAGAAGTTTACTGTCATGAGAAAGAAAATTGAAAAAATGCAAATTTGTCAAATAGCACGATGATTTAACCGGAACTCCCTGTATTTTACCTATAAGTTTTGCCTCTTATATTTTGCGTTAGAGCAAGAAGCACCACTCTTCATTATTCGATGACCCGGCTCAAAAAAATGTTCCAGTTAGGAGCAGCTGTATTTATTTAGGGGGACGTTCAGTTAGCGGGCAATTTGCCTTTAAGGACTTATAAGATTTTCCTAAAATGATGATAATAAGCATGGATTTCAATTATCTGTCAAAATTTTCAAATGAATTAATTTGTAATTTTATAAGTGACTTACCTCTCTAAGCATGTGAAATTATTTTAGTAATGGAAATTTTATCAATCGCCTTTCTATGATATGATAACTCAGAATTATATCCCTTTATCACTTTTTGGTTAGAATGCGTAGCCAAACGTTAAAATCACCACGTTAAAAAGAGTATGGTCATCGCATTCACGCAAAAAAGTGATAAAGGATAAACTGGTGAGAATATCCAAAAGTTTTTAGTCCTTACGATTTAAGAAATATGAATTACTTAGAAAATTTGAACGTGTGGATGAGTAAGTTTTTAAAAAATTTATTATGCACGTTAAAATACACTAGGCATCTATATCAATCATGATTCTTTCACGAACTCACGAAGTGTTTTTGATTCGTTGCCGATCTTGAGTGTTTAATTTTTGATTTGAAATATGACTCCACCTAGTGTATTTTATGACTGAGTGTAATTCGGGTTTATGATCGAGTTTTAATTTATTAAATTTCAAGGCGAAAGAAAAACCCGCCAAAAACATTCTGCGGAAAATTGGTCAGAAAATATTTATCAGTTAGTGATTGATAAAACGGAATTTTGAAAAATTTCATGAATTATTCATGATAATTTTTCATAAGAAAATTTTCCATGCGAAAATTGCATGAAAATTTTTCAATTCAAAAATCTTGATTGTTTTAAATATTTTTTTTTATAATAAACATAAACTTCGGAATAGTGTTATAAATTATATTTTGTAATAAAAATTCGGTTCCTTTTTATCTGTAACAACCAGAGCTTGATAAATGCAACGAAAGAAAAAGATGAAGACGAAGATGACTCACTCGATATCGTAGTAGAAGGATTCAAGAAATGGTTAAGAACTTTCCGCCCATAAAAACAGCATTTTTCTAAAATCGAGCTTAGTTTTTCACATTTATTGACAGTTTTTTTATTAATTTGACTTTAATCTCATAGGAATATTTTCGGTCGACGGTTTTTATCAAATGCCTATATTTTGCTACCTAAGAAAACGGTGTGGGCAACAATCAGCTGAAGTTCAATAGAAAATGTACGGCATGTAACATGTCACATGTTTCATCTTTTGATTATTTTTTCATTTCGACCGGTCATCGGTTACCGGTGGGTTTATGTTAAATAAATGTATTTATTTTTCTTTATTTTTGCGACATAAGATTTTTTATTTCACAAGTTTTTTTTACAAATTAAGAGAATTTTTGCGTCTAGGCATTTTTATAAGAAAAGATAGGAGAAAAAAACGACAAAGTAATTTTATGAGTTAATAATCTAACATTAGTTTTACAGAAAAGAATACAAACGACTTCTAGTGGAAAATGCTGATTTATGGGAAGAGAATCAAAAAATCAAGAAAGCTTATGATGCACTAAAAGTAAGTGAACTCTACTTCGGATGTGGTATCAGATTTTTAAAATTGATTAATACTTGACATTTGAAAGCAACTCTTGAACCACAATTTTTCTCTTTCATCTTTAAGAAAAAACTGGTTCGGTGGAAATTCAAATTAAAATAGCTAATCATGTTAGCAAAGTTTAACAAAAGCTCAATCAAAAGTTAGGTAATGCAAATCAAGCATTGGAAATTGAAATTTCTAACCGATTAAGGGGGTTGTTGCTGTAAAATACAACTTCATTGCAAGTATGTTTAAGTGTTCTTTACTTTGCCTATGAGGCCCTTACTTAAGGTGATATCTACCACACCAACTCACTCCTAGACCGCATTCCTTTAGACTCAAATCGAGTTGCCGTCCAGTCCTATCGCCACTTTTGAAAGACCTTCCTTTCATGTAAGATATACATTGTATCTATTACGGTACTTGCTGGGGCTTTTATGCCACTTTTCCAGCCGACATTTTTATTTGATTTGGCTTTTGAAAACGACTCATCCGAATATCGAGTGAATAAAAAAAGGGGGGTCCGAATCGGACCATTTTTCGATTTTTTCTGAGATTACTGAAATTGTTTAATTATCAGTTTGTTTTAAAAAATTGGAAACTATGGTCTGATTTGAACCATTTTTTGTTAATTTATTTTTCTCTTAATATTTGTGCTCAGTTTGAGCTATCTAGAAACTTAATCGGATGAGTCGTTTCAAAAGCCGAATTATATAAAAATTTTGGCTAAAAAAGTGGCATAAAAACCCAGCAATAGATATAATATACCGAATAATATATTCCCTGTTCACACTTATGTAAATCTATGCAGCTCAATAGGCAATTATAGTGTATTATCATAGTGTGATATAGTATATATTTTACCTAAAAGGAAGGTCTTTTAGAAGTGCTGATAGGACTGGACTTTCAGAAGAAAATTACGAAGAAAACATGTTTGAACGAGTTATAATTTTTTAAGGCTGATGCGACCCAATTGAAAAATTTAATGAATCTTGTGACGGGAGAAATGGGATCTGCTCTAGAAATTATGAATGAAGCTACAAAAGAGGCAAAATCAACTGATGAATGATAATCAGAATCAAAATAGAGTACTGAAAATAAATGAAAACTTCGATTAAAATTGTATTTTGTATGCCGTCCAAAATAGTGGCCGCAAAAAATAAAATATACTACATCGAAATCCAGAGATTCAAGAAGACACTCGGAGTCACACTCCTCAAACAATTGTTTTACAATTTGCTGAAGTTGATTGTTGACCAATGAGAAGCCCAGATTTTTCGAAATTTTTTTTGGTCTCTGAAAAATTCTGAATTCTCATTTTTCCATGAATATTGTAGAATTCCGGTGCTGAAAAACCTGTAACACCCTAGTCTGTCATAATATCGACTGTAGAATCTACAGTGTAGATATCGGGTTTTGGTATTCTTAGTAAATAAAAAAATCTAATTTAGCAGGGTAGACAAAGGCAAAACTTTTTCTGGATTTTTTTTAGTTGTAGTATCTTTCTTGAAATTGTCTAAAATTATGCTCGAAATTGGTTTCAAAAAATCTGTAAATGTAGCTAAAAAATCGTCATTTCTGGGTCTATTTAGAAACAGGTAATATTGGCTTCAAAAAGGCTCAACACCTAGACTAGACAAGTAACTAGACCAAGTTTACGCGAACTTTACTGATCCGTTTTCAGTAGTCCTGGTAAGCTTCCAAGGTGTCTATTCCTTTACTATAAACCATAAGCCTTTCTAGTTTATTCAGCCTTTTTCAATCAGGGATTAAAAAAACTTCAAGTTCAATATTTCTTTGACTCGAAATTTTTTCTCTAGGAGAAGTTGTTGAGAACTTGATTGCGCGCGGCGTTAAGTTGATCGCCCAGAAAGCAACCTACGATCAGGTATTAGCAAATGAATGTGGCCAGTGATGATGAGTGTCCCATATCCCTTTATTACACTTTGGTTAGAATTCGTAGCCAGATAGAATAATCGATAGAAGAATTTGCTAGAAAAATCGACGTGGCTACGCATTATAACCAAAGTGTTATAAAGGGATATCTGGGTGACTTTTTGCCACACATTGCGTAGGTGTTAAAGTCAAAGATAGAAGAAAAGGTGGCCAACTTGGACCTGGCCCAGTAACATTTTCCAGTAAATCGGACGAACACTAATCTCATTTTACTCTTTCACCCTAACTTTGCTTGAGCAGTTGAAACTTTTTGTTCAAAAGAAGAATTTTCTTTTTTTGTCCAATTTATTGATGATTGCAAAAGTTGGACAAAAAATATAATACTTCTCTTTTGACCAATTTGTTAATTAATCCGATTTTTTCATTAAGGGAGTGGGCGTCGATAATTGAGCTCTTTTTTACACCTAACAACAGTTTCAATGAGAAGTTTCTGAGAAACCTGCCCAAAATATTTTTTTTTTCCAATACGTAGTACAACGCTGCAGGAAGTTGTCAGTACTATTCAAGTCATCTGATACTTCAACCTACGCTCAAAAATGAATTTTCGATATGCGTCCTTAAACTCGCTAAGACTCGATTTCCGCAAGTAGTGACCATTCACCATTAAATCCATCTTTCACGATGCTTTAACATTGAATGACAACGATCGAGTTATAAAGTTATCGATAACTCTGGAGACCCAAAGATGGACGTTTGTGCTTTTTTTTGGAAAATTTGTACTTATGTAGTACACATACTTATTTTTGCAAAAATTTTTAAATCAACAAATTAAAGCTTTCATCGTGCATCAGAAAAAATTCTAAGACGATTTTTCCATACTCATAGCCCGAAGATTGATCACGTGACCGGTATATTTAGAGAATAAGGTGGTTAAAAGTAGGACTGTTTTTTTCCAAAAAGTGCTTAAATCATTTTTGAAAAGTAAGTGACTGGTTCTTTAAAGTTGTTAAGAACTTGTGTTTCCCCACTTACACCAAAGCAAAGACGATCACGTGACCTTCAAATTAGAATAAGTTGGGTGAAGATAGAACAAATAGTGATCAAATTACTGCCGAAAATTTTTTTGGGCCAACTAAACACCTAATTTAAAAAGTTTTGAACATAATAAATTTTCCAACAACGTCACTGTCATCTTATTTTTGTCAAAAATAAGAGATTCATTTATGATCATTTTTAAAACCTTATTTTTGGATTATTTCGTCACGTGATTTTATTCACTTTCATGTAATGAGAAAAAGTTCTTAAAACGTTTGAAGTTGACCCGTGAGAAGTTTTTTCGACGAATTTGGATGGGACTTTTCAATTACTTATATGAACGTATATATTTTTTTTTCAAAAGTATGCTCAAATCATGCGGGAAGACCCCTTATAAAGAATCGTAACGAATGTTCCTAGAACTTTCAGTTGCATTACAGTATGCCTCTCGGTTTAGAATAGAGCATTTCCCAGAAGTCAAACTTTGGGAAAATGATAATGGAACAAAATTATTACGCTACGTATCTCGCCTACTTGATCTCTATTAAGATCCAGTGATTCACAACATATTATATGTATAGAACATCAAATTTAAGAGACGATGTTTACGAGAATTTGTAGAAACGATGTTGAAATAGTTGTAGACAGACCGATAGAAAATGTCATTGTGAATGTTTATATAGGTAATCGAATATAAATTAAGGTTTAAATTCATCTCATATGCACTTTTAGTAGTTCGAGTAATAGTTAATTTCTGCAACTTTTTGTTTTCTTGATCATTAATGAAATGCGCTTTAAATTACGTTGAAAATTTTATTTTTATTTTTTGTATAGCAAATGGCTGAAAATTATTTTTAAGCTATTGAAAAATGTTAAGTGTGATAATGAAGAACTTGCTTATATGCTCGGTCTATAGAATGGTCGTACTGGATGTTGGCCCGTGGAACGCGAGTCTGGGGTAAAACAGAATTCAGGTCGAAAGTTCTATGGAGTTGAAAAGCCACTAAAAAAGGCCTCTACTAACTTCATTCATCTTTCTCATCACTTTTTGATTGATTATTTGCAATTTAGAAGTGTGGATATAGGTCGAGGTAGTAAGTTATTGCATCACAGAGATGGAAGCCTTTTTGTTAAAATTCTGCCTCCAGTGGTCAACGAAGACGAGGCTTAGTTGGAAGCCCTCGCGCGAAAAAGCCTAACTCCCCTTTGAAAGATATTTTAGAAGCTTTTTAGAATGTTGGTGCTGGTGCGAATTCACCGGGCAAAGCGGGAGCTTAAAGAAGCTCGAATGTGGAGAAGCCTTTTTTCGATTGTTGTTCCATGAGTCTTGCAGAAAGACGACTGGGGAATTCTTAGTTTTTCATTCTCTCTCTTT
>SCLH01000007.1:260298-270887 GCA_004367855.1 Oikopleura vanhoeffeni
ATACAAATTGTATAATACAAATTGTATAATACAAATTGTATTATACAATTTAAAAAATGATATAATTTAAAGACTCCGCATCGTGCTTCTATTTATGCGATTGGCGATCGAGTATTAAATTTAAAAAATTATATAAAAATTATATTCAATACAAAAGTTTACACCAATTTGGTAGTACAAGGTTTGACGAAATACTTTTTGACAGTTCGAAAGAGTTATTTTTGTTAATCTTTATCGTACCTATTTGTAGTCTACCAGTGAATCCAGCCCGAAATTCCGGAAGTTCAAGTTCTGGATAAATGGTTTCAAGATACCATGCAAATGAGTTGCATTTTAATCTGGTTCTCAAGTCTTTTCGTTTTCGAAAATCAGCAGGATTTAACTACCGAGAAGGCTATAAAATTACATAAAAAAATATAAACTCCTAAAATGCTTGTTAAATTTTTGAAGCCAGACTTTTCTCGTATTAATTTCGCTGCAGGTGAACGGTTATAGAATAAGGAATCTTTAAATTCGTCAAGCCAGACTTCCGCAACTAGCACTGAATTTGGAATAACTGTTGATCTATCATAAAATCCCTTTTTGGGGAAAACATGGCCTATAATAGAACATGGAATAATTTCGAGAGAAGATCCACACATCCAAGCTCTAAATCGGGATAAAACTTTATAATTTAAATTGGGCAATTGATTTTTAGCCCGACTTGTTTTTCGCACCATACGTGATTAATTTCAATAAAGAAGCGTGATTTTTATAAAGTCAACACTTAATAAGGGAGTACCTGACGCGTTTCACTGATGTTTAAACATCTGTTCTGAGCTGAATAACAGTCCTCCGAGTTTCATATTTTGGGTACCAGGAGATATTTGTCTAAATTTTTCAAAAAAAGTACCCAGAAGTTTTTTGTATGATCGTGCCGGTATTTGTACCGGTACAAAAAGTCGATTTTCGCATTTTTTTAAAAGTGTTTAATTGGCCGAGATGATAACAGATTTTTTTTTATCCTTGGGTGATATGAATAAATTTAGAAAATAAAGAAGAACTTGGAAAGAAATTTTGAAATATCATCTAATTCGTCCGTAATCGTTGAAAAGGTGCTCAAAATGGCCGTTTTTGGTACATCACGGCTAAAACAGTTTAACGCAAACATCTGAAGTCAAAAAAAAATTTCCTGAAAAGTGTTTTTTCAAAATCGAACATTTTCAGAGAACTTGGAAAGAATTTTTGATACCTTGTTTAGTTTATGATTACGTGGTGCTTGAAGTTTAAGTTACTTCAAAATTCGGCAAAAAATATCTTTTTTTCTCAGGTTTGCAAAATTATTTTTGAAGAAAATACAAATTTTTTTTTATTTTTACGATGTATCAGCATTAGAAATTTAAAATGACAAAAAATTAGTCAGATCCGATGTATATATCACGAGTTTCAGTCAATTATTTGGAAAAAATAATTTCGGTGAAATTTTGCCAAATTACTGATTTTTTTTCGGTCAAAATTTAAATTTGTTAATTGTTTTGGTGAGCAACCGTCAACAAAATTTCGAAATGCAAGCAAAAATTTAAGAACTCTACATATATACGGTTCCCGAAAAGCGTTTGTCAGGTAATTTCGTCCCCCTATTTTTCAATCTAAGAAAAAAAAAATTCTTCGAAAATTTAATTTTAATTTTTATTCAAGATTGAATTCAGGAGTGAAACTCATTCAAACAAAAATTAGCGTGAAACGGGTTAAAACTTAGAAGTTTAAGCTATACGAAGGAAAATAACCAGAAAAAATAGGAAAATTTCGGAAATTTTTTATATCAAAATTTTTTGGAATGAAAACGAAACAAAATTGAGAATAAAGTTAAAATTAGCTTCACATGTCTGAGTGCTCGAAGATATATAGATCCGTCAGGTACTTCCTTTAACGGGAAGTGGGTGTCCTGATTCAGGCTGTTTTTGAACTGTTAAATTCTACTTCTAAAATAATAGACAGAAATAATAAATGAATTTTACCAATTTTTGAAGGTATATGAAGAATCCCTGCCCTATGGTCGTATTTTATCACTATGGTCACAAGATATAGAAAACCTGCTGATTCATTGGTCCTGTAAATAAGATCCTGTTGATTACACTACGTCACAAATAGAGAAAGTGACCAATTTTATTAAAGAAAACGACACTTAGCAGGATCTCGATATAAAAGGCGAAAAAAATCAAGTTAAACAAATTATAGAAACCACTCGAATTCTAGAAAACAGCTGAACAAAAAATTAATAGAAATTTTTTTAGGCGAAAGTTGAATGAATTATTTCGAAAATTTAAACCGTTTTTGAAAAACGCACCAAAAAATTTTGTCGTATCTAGAAAAAAATTACCGTCAAACTATTCAAAAATGTCTGAAATCAACTATGTGAAATTGTCTACTAGCCCTAAACTTCAATCTAAAAATTTAGATCTGCACAACTTTTGGAAAACTTTCAACTTGAACCAGCAGTCACATGACCTCAATATTAATTTTCCGCAGCCGAAAACTCAATCCAGATCTCACCAACCCAAAATTTCCATATTTCATCAATTTCCCAAGGGAGGAAAATAATCTTTTAGACAAGCCATATAAAACCACAGCCATTGCAGGAGTTCAATCGGTCAGTAAATTATTTCGTTTTTGAAGAACTCTTTGCGGGCTTCATGCCAAATTGGAAAGTTAACTCCGGCTTCGAATCCCCTAAATCTTAATATAATAAATAAAGGAAAGAGCTTGAATTATCCGGACTCCGAATTCGGACAAAATCATTAAAATCGGGTGATTGTCGACGGCAAAATTTAAACAAGCTAATCAGATTCGTAATAAGTTATAACTTATAAGGCAATTTTTGAACGGTGGCTATCAAGAAAAAAGGAAAAAAACTTGAGCAGTAATTCAAGAATAAAAAAATAGATTTTTTTTCAAAAGATACGATTTTTACCTGTTTTTTTTATTCAAAATTGGGTACGGTGAGTTTAGGACTTTTAGTTTACCACTGCGCCACCCTAACATAATGATGCAATAGTTGAGGTCGCATCGGAACTCCTATACAAACTAAAACCGTTGGATTAGAAATGTTTGGGATCCTGGACGTTTTCGCCACCAGAAAAAAACGATTTCTGATTTTTATTTTCCCTCCTTGAATTTTGGCTCAAGATTTTTTCGTCGTTTTCGTTGCTACCAATAGTTAAAATATAGATATTGCCCCGCTGCGCATACTATGAAAAAAACATTCAGTAAAACTTTCAAAATAATTATGTGCATAACAAAAATTATAAATAAATTAATGGGTGCCTGGGGTTAGGAATGAAAAAGTTAGTAAGGACAATATTTATGGTGCTTTTTGGGAATAAAAAATTCAATAATAATAAATGCAAAACATTTACATACCATTTCTAGTAAGAATGGAAGTTTCGCTCCGCAGTCTAGTAAAGTCTGTAATCGTTCCACTGAGTTCCGAGGTTCAGCCAAGTCGCACTCAGATGGCCCATACATAGGGATGCGCAACGAAGAAAACTAAGCGAGAGAACTATCAGTGATTTGATTACAATTCTCTTTGACCTCACGGGGTGTTGACCAGAAAAAAACGACATCCGGGCAGAAAAAAAAAGTTTTGGCCATCTAGTGTCAGAAACTGACTTTTAAAAACGCCCAAGTTTAGAGCACTAACTTCGAATTCAGCTACAAAACTCCATTTACTTAATTTTTCAGAATAGGGCCGTTGCCAGAATAAAATTTGCCCTACTTTTGGAAGTAAAAATTTTGAAAGAAAAAAATTTCTGAAAAAAAATTGGTCATTTCGAAGTGAAAAAAATCTCCAAATATAGGTAGGGTCGCGCAGCGGGAATCCCACAGACTGAACTAAAACTCCTGATAAAACATTTATTGCTACGGGGGGTAAATCGCCACCGAAAAAGACGATTCCGAGCAAAGAAAAGTTTTTTTGGGCCATCTAGTGGCCAGAAAGTGAGATCAAAACCCTATTTTCAGCACTAATTCGTCTTTTTGAGCATAATCACTCAAATTGTTTAGTTTGTCTTCTGGCAAGGATCGTAGTCACATAAAAAATTGCTATTTTCTGAAAAAAAAATTTTTTGAAAATAAAATGTCCGAAAGTTTTCGAAGAAATTTTGGTCATTTGACTAAAAAAAGCGTAGGCGAACACTTATAAGCCTGAAAATATTTGGCCAAAGACTTAGAATACTTAATTTATTTTTTCATTTTATGCAGATCACAAAGCTTCAAGTGCGCATAGTGAAACCATGCGGAATGACTGCGGAAAAAATTGCAAATGCCGATTTAATATTTGAACCGTCAATTTCCGGGCAAAACTGCCAAAAAAACTAATAAAAAATATTTTCATTTAATTCTTCGTAAGTTTTCTGTCCAGATATTTTTTTTCCGTTTTGGCTCATTATTTAAGTTAAAAAATTAGAATTTTGACGCGCTGGCGCACCCTAAAATATAGGAACATCTAATTTTTTCTAAAAGATTTTCCCAGCTTTTCATCCCAGGTCCAATTTTTTGAGCACATACGTCAAATTTCTGCGAAAACAGGAAAAAAGCCAAATTAAAAATCCCCGACGAATTCCCATGTCACCAGCCCAAAGTTAAACAAAAAACCGGTATTTTTACCGTAAAAAATCGAATTTTTGAACAAAAAAAATTATTTTTTTCTTCATTTTAAATCCTGCTCAAGATTTTTTTTCTCCGTTTAGCCTCAAGAGCAACCAATTCAAACTCAGAAATTCGCCTCGTGCGCTCCCTACCCAACATGTATAAAGGACGTATACATACAGTCTGTATTCTCAGGACCAAGTATCAATATTGACATTCAATATTATATATAAAAATTCTATAAGAATTTCTTTGTTCATTGAAATTAAAAAACCGATACATGGTGAAATTCTAAGACATTGGGAAATTACTACTCCCGTATGTTTTTTTGCGCCATCGATGGGCGCAATGGCCTTTATTCTTCCCCGCAAAAAAAAAAAAATTTTTTAGGGGACCCTTAATCATGTATGAAATGAAAATTTACAAAGTGATCGATCGACTAATTGAATAATTGACGTTTGTCGTTTTTTTTTTTCGAATTTTAAACTGTATTACATACTTATTTTTTGCAAAAAAAATTTAAATCAATCAAGAAAAGCCTTTGAGCGGGACCAAAAAAAAATTCAAGACTTTTCCCATTACCACCATAGCCCAAAAGTGATCACTGACCCGTATATTCAAGGAATAAGGTTGACCAAAATAGTACTGTTTTTTTTTCAAAAAAATAAAATTTAAATCAATTTTGAAGAAGTGAGTGGTTCTTAGAGTTTTAAAGATTTTTCCCATACACCAAAGACCTAAAATGATCAACGTGACCTTCAAATTAAAAGGAAATGAAGGTTTGATGAAAGTAAACAAATAGGATCAAATTACGCGGAAAATTTTGGGGCAATATACACCTAAATCCAAGAGTTTTGAACATATGATAATTTCCAAAAACACGTCACGTGATGTATTTTTTCGACGAAATAAGGATTTATTTCTCAATGGCACATATTTCAAACCTTATGTTGAATTATTTCGTCACGTGATTTTATTCGGACTCTGATTAAGAGAAAAATGCTAAAAAGCACTTGAAGTTGACCCTGGAATTTTTGACGTAAGTTGAGTAATGTTTCAAATTACTCGTAATATGCCTTTCTTTCAAATTACTCAAAATCACGTGGACTTTTAAGTGCAATTTTAAATTGGGCTCCCGGCTTAAATGATCCATTTTTAGAAGTCCAAACTTCCGGGAAAACTGATGAGAACATAATAATGCGTAGGCGAAAGAAAGAAGATAGATGATAAAATTATTTTCATCCGCGAGTAAATCCAATAGTTTTAAAGAATAATGAGACATGAGAAGGGAAAAACATTCCATTTTTTTTGCAGATGCAATACCCAAATTTGGTGGCGGTTTAATATTTGAAAATATGAAAATGTCAAATTAGAACACACAATTCGTGTTATTTAAGCATTTGCTTTCTGAGAATCGGCAAAAAGGAGAGAGTTTTTAATTTCTTATTCACATTTGATAACTTTTTATAAACTTTGTTAACAAATTGTTTATAGGACTGAGAGAATTCTTTGAATAATAGATATTCATTGAAAAAATATAATGTTTGATAGATGAATGTTCGGTTAATAGAAGCTCAATTTAAGCGCTGCCGCCACTTACGGGAGTTTATATCTCTGAGAAGGGATGTATTATTACTTAAGTTTAGCTCAATTAAAGATCCTGGTAGTTTAGAGTGGATTTCGGGTATCAAAATAAATTAAAACAGCAATGACTCCTAAAAAATAAATTCAGAGATGTGGTATCATCAGTTTCCTAGGTGGTCAATTATTACGAGAATGTAACCCGCAAAACGTTTGAGGAAACTTTCCTGGTGAATTTTTTTTTAATTTGTGCACTAGGATGATTTATCTAAATTTTCTAGAACATAATCAAAAAAATCACTACCTAACAAAAAAAGTTTGTCGGGCCTGCTTTTAAAAATTAACGAAAATGATCCATACCGCGCCTTTCTGTCCACGCTTACCTGGACGTGTAGGTAGTGACGTTCTGAATGGGCGCCCTAATGGCTGGCTCTGACAATGGCTGGCCAGGCGTCATCAGGTAGGCGTGGACAGAAGGCGCAGTACTGATCATTTCGATACTGCCCACCTTTGAGCTTCACAGAGAAACATTCCCAGTTAATTTTTCATGTCCGAAAATCCTTTATGAAAGTTCGAAACTTACACCGTGGTATCCGAAATCAGATCATGAAGAAACTCAAAGTTCATCATTGTAATGACTGTAATCACTTGTATCACTAATCGCCAGGCGGATTGTAAGAAAATCTTATATTTAGAATTCACTTTAAGTTCAGGCAAATGTACAAACATCACTGTTAATTAGAACCGTTTCATCTTAAGCCAAGCTGAGCGGAAGTCTAAGGGCGTGTGACCGAAGTTTTGGGGAGTATGACGTGAACCTTTTTTTCCTAAAATCGCTTGTCCGTTTTTTGTAATGGTTTATTTAACTTCCAATTTTATGATGGAAAATAAAAAGAGAGGTCTTTCTCTTAAGGGGGTGGGCAATAAACCCGGCCAACCTGGCAGTCAAGTATAACTTAACAAATAGAAAAGTCAGTATAATTTTTCATGCTTATTATGTTTAGCTGAACCGATTTAAATATTTTTCAGCTTCATAAAATCATTTTTATCGCATTTAGGAATCGAAGCATTCTGAAAAATTCCGCATATTTTTGTCCAAAATTTTTTTGTTTTTATAAACATGAAAGTCGTTGGGTAAAAACCAAAAATTAGCGCCAACTTTCAAACTTTTTGCATTGGATTCGCTACATAATTTTCATGACCGCTGTTTTGAAAGATCATAAAATTTTTATTTTTATCAGACTTTTCAAAAAAATATGAAAATACGGCCCAAATCAAGCCAAAATTTTTATTCGTGGTTTTTTGAACTCTCCATAAAAAATGCAGCAGAATCAGCATATTAATGTGTTGGTATCTATTAAATCGCCGTCATGGTCAACTAATCGGTAGGTCGTGGCGATTAATCATTTTGAAACATAGTGTGATGCAATTTTAACACTTGACCGCTGCACTCGATAAGTGCCATCGACACTGAATCTTAAAGAAAATTTTTATGTTGTGAAAAGATGTCCCAATAAAAATTTTGGTGTAATGAGGCACATAATCGTTGTAAATAAGTCTTTTTAATATCAAAACGCAAATTTAATGGGTCTCGGGTCCTTTGTTTCCCCATTATGCGGGAATAAAAAGTCCAGATATTTTTTTCGCCATTAGCTAAAAAATACCGGGAAAAAGAACTGAAGTGTTTTTTTCCCGTATCAAAAATCCTACCATTTTTTTTCCCGGCAATTCGATTTTGAATAAACCTAGGGTTAAGGAATAGGTTAGGAATAGGTTAGGAATAGGGTTAAGGAATAGGTTAGGAAAGGGTTAGGAAAAGGGTGTAGGGAAATCGGGTTAGGAATAGGGTTAGGAAATAGGGTTAGGAATAGGCTTAGAATTAGGGTTAGGAATAGGTAGGCAATAGGGTTAGGAATAGGGTTAGGAATAGGGGTTAGGAATAGGAGTTAGAATAGGGTTAAGGAAATAGGGTTAGGATAGGGTTAGGAATAGTTAGGAAATAAGGGTTAGAAGAGGGTAGGAATAGGTACGGAATTAGGTTAGTGAATAGGGTTAGGAATAGGGTTAGGAATTAGGGTAGGAATAAGGGTAGGAATAGGGTTAGGAATAGGGTTAGGAAAGGGTTAGGAATAGGGTTAGGGAATAGGGTTAGGAAATAGGGTTAGGAATAGGTTAGGAAGGTAGAATAGGGTTAGGAAGTAGGGTGAAAATGGGTAGGAAATAGGTTAGGAATAAGGGCTTAGATCAGGGTTAGGAATAAGGGTTAGGAAGTAGGTTAGAAAGGGTTAAGGAATTAAGGGTTAGGTAATAGGGTAGGAATAGGGTTAGGAATAAGGGGTTAGGAAAAGGAAGGAATAGGTTAAGGAATAGGGTTAGGAATAGGGTGTTAGGAAATAGGGTTAGGAAATAAGGGTTAGAATAGGGTTAGGAATAGGTTAGGAAGAGGGTTAGGAATAGGGTTATGGAATGAGGGTTAGGAATAGGGTTTAGGAAATAGGGTTTAGAAAAGGTAGAAGGAAGTAGGGGTTAGGAAAGGGGTTAGGAAGGTTAGGAATAGGGTTAGGAAGGGTAGGAAAGGGTTAGGGAATAGGGTTAGGAAAGGGTTAGGAATAGGGTTAGGAATAGGTTAGGACATAGGGTTAGAATAGGGTTAGGATAGGGTTAAGGAATAGGTTGAGGATNATGAATCTGTTTTTTCACGCTTAAAACCAACAAAGAATAAGTTTTTCGACGAGCTTGGCAACATATATTCGAAAATTATCATAGGTTTCATAATAAGTCTGTTTTATTCAATTTGAAACAAAATTGACCGAGCATAATCAGATTTAATCAGATTTTCTGAATTTCATTTTTACCGCCTAAAACCGAAGGAGATTTTTTTTAAACCAGACGGCGCATTATCTATTTCAAGACATCGTACTTTTTCCGAAACATCTTTGTTTTATACAATTTAAAGCAAAATTGACCGAGAATTAACAACTTTTGTGTGAATTGAGGACATATTTTTACCAGTTTTTCGATGCCGCACCGGTGAGCCATCCTTCACCAGAATCAAAAAATTGTACTTGCAGTTGACAGAGAAGGTTTTAGTCTCCCGTAATTTTTTCTAATTTATTCTTATCTGCCCGTTATCGACCCTTCCAGTCCAGCTGGAAGAGAGGGCTATTTTCCCTAGCAATTCCAACATTCTACACCCACAACCCCCTTAAGAGACTAAGTCTCTGAGACTTAATCAAAGAAAAGTCTTTTAAAAGTGTCGATAGATCGGTATTGCGACTAACATGCCGCCTAGATGTGAGTTGGTGTGGTAGTGGCATCCTATCGACACTTTTGAAAGACCTTCCTTTCATTGAGGACATAAAATCTATGAGGTCGAATTATGTGAAAATATTGTGAACTCTTTCTTTCTAATAAAGGCTCCAACCATCCTTCGTTACATTCTATGTGAGAATCAAGAAATACTAAGACGGCGCCAGAAGCGATTTTCGCACCGTAATTCCGAGCACGGATCAAACCATAGCGCTTAATGTGATGACTATTTAAACGTTCTTCACAAAATTAAATATTTTTTCCAGTACTTCTGTCAGATACATTGGTGTAGATTTTAGCAAAACAACTCATTGATTTTATTCAGTTTAGGGTTTGTCATTTACTTTTCAAGGGGGTGGTCGTCGCTAAATAAGGCTCATGAAAAAAAATTCTAGATTTCATTTTAATGGCTTTTTTGTTATGAAAATATTTACAATGACAAGCATTTTGGTACTTGTTTTATTTTTATACATGGTCAGGAAAGACTTTTCAATAGCTTCAAAAATATTTCGTATGAAATAAGTTGAAACTTCTTGATTTTATAAATTTAAAACACTATTTATTGAAAAACGATGAAAAATTGACAAACTCTCCTTACTGATCAGCACGGAATCTTCCGCTGCACAATCTTGTAGGTTCTGAATGTGTAACTTTTAAATCCAGAGAGGAGATACATTTTGATTGAGACCCTTAAAATAGGATCGAAATACTGTTTTTTGATGATTCTAGAGCCAAATCCAAGAATTTTTCTAAAATGATTTTTAATTACCTGCTCACGTCCTGTCCGGTTAATTTAACCCCAAACTGCACGAGATGTCCTACCCGCCACCTGCACGAGAGTATTTCAGAACACACACAGTGTAACAGTTATTTTCTTGTATTAATAATCGCAAAATAGCTTTTTAGATTTTAAAATTAATATTTATGGTTTCTAAATTGCAAGATTTTAGTGTTTTCAAATGAAAAATATTACGCAAAAGGTGTTGTGAAGACTATTTTCACTACCAGGTGGTGTGTGAAAATAAATGATGCAAAACATTTTTGCTTGAAAAAATACCCCTATAAGTATATTT
>SCLH01000007.1:289042-326605 GCA_004367855.1 Oikopleura vanhoeffeni
ATGCTCATAATTGGTAAAAACCGTGTCTAAACCTTTTTTGAAGGTTTTTCGAAATTTAATTTTAGAATTTTCGATGAAAATTTTACAATCCAGAAATTGAATTTTATTTTGTTTCATTCTTTCAATGGTGAATTTCAAACGATGGTCAAAATTGTTTATTTTTTCAAAAATTTTATCTACTGAATCTTTTCTGCATAGTACATCATCTGCAAATCTACTCCAATGTAAGATTTGTTTTGATTTCAAAAAATTTGGTAATACTGACTTTTCGAGTAAATTAACAAAAATATTACTTAGACATGGTGATAGGCAAGATCTCATGGACAAACCTGATCTTTGCCTGAAAATTCCAAGTTGACAATGAAAAACATTAAAATTTTGGAGCACATTGTTTTCATATATGTGTTTTCATATGTGTGAGAGTTTTTTAGGAGAAATAAGACAAAAATAAAAAAAACTGGGCGCATGACCAGTTCGAGAAAGCCTTAAAAATGATTCGAGAGAAATATGATTTTATTTGGAAATACACTGAAAGCTGTATTTAGCCGGAGCTGTAAAAAGTAACGTTCTGGTTATGTCTTTAACCGGTTGGTTAAGTGATATGTTGGTTTAATTTTGCTTGCATTTTACTAACAAGGTTTCGTTCTTCAATATCAAACAATAAAAAACATTTTCTCATGTTTAGATCTCAAATTTGGGCTACATTTCATCAGCAACAAAAATGTGAGAAAAAAGCTGGTCAGTTTTTAAATGATATTTTGTAAAGCCTTAGTCCGACGTTGTCATAATATTCTTGCCTTTATTTTTCGGAGAAATCAAAATTTTAAACGGTGGTTTATTTTTCATGAAAATCTCAGTTTTTACCAAGTCTTGACCCGAAAAGATCAGAAAAATGTTCCGATCTTGAGATATGGCCCTGATTATCAAACGTAGTGTGTTTTTAAGTAGCAGGGCCAGGATTGGAACAAAAGTGTGATAAGGAGATTTCACTAATAGTGATTCGCTACCTTATTTGACCAAAAACGCAGCACAATCTCCGACTCACTCTATTATAAAGCAATGTTATCTTACATTGCGTGGGTTAGAGATTTTCGTGCGCTGAGGGTCGAATACGGATATTTCGATAAAAATGGTCCAACTTAACAGTCTTATTTTTTCATTTTTATTCGTTGAATTAAGACAAACTTTTAAGCGAACAATATATTAAATTTCATTCCAAAGGTTTCGCTCAAAGTATTATATATTTCAGTCGAAAATATTTTGATGTAAGTCCTGCTATTTTAAGGGGGCTGAAATCCCTGCGTATCAGTGGGAAAGACATCATCTAAATGGAACTTGAAAAACGAATGAGTAACTCAGAAATTTAAGCAATTTCATGAGCTCATAGAGCTTTAAATTTAGGTTTTGTTTCTTGAATAAAATCTTGGAAAATTTGAAGAAATTCAGAGCTCTGCGTGAAACAAAACACGGTCAAACGAAATAACCCCACGACTATGACATTCCATTCTGACGTGAATTTTTCTAGGCCAGTGAAAACTTAAGAAATTGGGCTAGAATTATTCAATACTAATCCCATATAAATTTCAACCGTCATTTAAACTTCAATCTCTATTTTGAAAAAAAAATAATTGACTTAAAGAGGCTTTAAGTTATTAAGATTCAGAATTAAAAGCTCAAATTCGAAGAAGTAAAATCTGATTGTACAGTAAAACATGGACGTAGGAATAGTTTGAACTTTCGGATTACGTTTCATCGATAGTAGTACTTTTTAAGGAAAATTAAAATCCCGATCATATTTCCAAGTCAACCGTTTCACTGGTAGCTATTGTTTTAGACTATAATTGCATGGGTTTGAAGGTCAGTGGGCTCACATTTTTTCATCATAATCTACTCAAAACCTACTTAAAATATACAGTTTCTGTACCTTTTCAAGTATGAATTTTTTTAATCTGATTTTGTTTCATTGTGTTACTCACAATTTGATCTTGAGGAAAATATAAATAGTCAATGTTTTCCAGAAAATTGTTCTCAAAAAAATGTCGGCGAATCCTTGAAATTTTAGACCGCTATATAAAACATGTAGATGTACAATAAACTCAAGGAGCAGCGACGTTTGTCGCAAAATATCAGTCATCTAAAACGGGGACGCGTAGAATTGTCCTGAAATGAAGATAACGCCCCTGAGTTGATTGTGACGATTTGAAATAAGAAATTTTGAAAGTCAAAAATGGGTATCGATGTTTTTGACGCATCTTGTAAAGAATTTTTTTTGGTTTTGAGATTGTTTTCAAAAAAACGGTTTAAAAGTGCGAAAAGTGACCTTTTAGTCCTCGGGTTCTCATGGGAGTTAAAAAAGTGATATCAAAAATAAATTAAGCTGACTCGACTGCGAAGGGGTTTCTCCAGGGGTTAATTTTTTCTAACGTTATATGATGTACCGGCTGATCAAAATTAAGCGGTAAAGTATAGCTTCCGGTACCGGAAGTGATATTTCAATGATTTGAATGTACCAAAAAATGCAAAATTATTGGTTTTCTGGAGACGGTATAAAAAACTAGGGTTAATTAGGGACCGAAAAGTGGCGCTAGAGGGGAATTTATATCATGGGAAAATATCACTTTCGGTTTTCACTCATAATATACATTCTCCTCTGGCGCCATCGTGCGGTCACTTATGACTCCTTGTTTATAATACCGTTTCCAAAAAAACGATAATTGTGCATCTTCTGGTACATTCAAATCATTGAAATATCACTTCCGGTTGTCGGTTTTTTATATTTCACCCTTGACCTGCTAAAATTGCAACCTTATTTATTGACGTTTCATTATGATGAGGTAGGAACGGCCAAAATTGACCAGCTCAGATTGTATTTATTTTCGGAGCACTTATGTGCCGTTTTCCACAAATCAGTAGTTTGCCTATAATTTGGCTTGAAATTATCCTTGAATTTATTTCGAAAATTCCAAGCCAAAATATAGGCAGTTTCAAAAACGCGTGTGCGTTTTTGAACACTTTCCCGGTGATATTTCTGTTGCATAGACCATTTTTATTCATGATTTTCTAGAACAGGTCAAAAAATTTCTTGTTGTGGGCAAAAAAAAAGTTTTGTCGGGCCTACGGTAGGCTACCTTTCATTATGAAAAATATAATTTTGAACGGTGAAAAAGACTCTCATACAATAGTAATAATGGGTTTGTCGCTTTGCGTTGGTTAGCCTCAAGATGGCGCTATTATCATTAATGCTATTAGATGCTTTAACCGCCGACGCTAAAAAATGTCATGAATTCGGCATATCCCCCATTTGTATTGTAGTATTTTAGTTTCTCTGAATTTGGCTCGAAAGAGTAATGAACTTTTTTTATCAACAAATATAAACAATGATATAGATCGTTTAGTCAACAAAATTTGTTGAACAAATTCAACCTTATTCTTATCTTTATATTTTGCCTCCGCTGCATTTAAAATTAACGAGAATTTCTTCTAATCTTCAGTATCTCTGCCAGGTTTTTAAAACCACCTTAATTGGTATCATTTATCAGTTATTTTGTTAACCAAAAAGGTTGGCATAACCTTTTTGGCGAAAAAACCTCGAGACTACTTGATGGCTCTTTTGGCGAACTTCTCCGTAAGATTAGTTATCCGAAATTAAAATTAAAACTGCCAGTGTTTTTCCAAAATTATATTTTTAGCGAAGGTTTTAAATCATAGTCTGACGATTTGAAATAAGGAAGTAAATGGGTACCAATGTTTTTAAGCTATCTTGTAGAGAATTTTTTCTGGGCATTTTAAGACATAGGATTTTTTTCGTTTTTGGAATTTTTTCGAAAAAAAATGATTTTAAGGGGTAGGTGTCGTAATCTGGTACCTTTCAATCCCGCCTCAGAATAATTCTAGGGCAGTTGTGAAAAATCGGAGGATACTCGTTCATAGGTCTAGCCTTCGTCTAACGATTCCATATCTCATACTGAACATCGTTACATCACACCACCAAGTGGTGAGTCTATTCTAGAACACTAAACGGTTTTTTAAAAATCTATCTTCTTTTAGACTCCACATACAAATAATTTGGTACAATCTGGATAGCTCGTTTTGTACCAAATTGTGTTTTCGTGTCAACTTTTCCGTCTAAATTTTCGTTCTGTTTTTCATTAATACCTGATGATGAATAAAAATATATTCGAAACNAAATAATTCTTTGAAGCCATTTTTGACACATTTTCTTAATTGTTCATTGTTTTTAAGATGTGATATCCAGTTTTTCAGTGAAAATAATATTTATTAGGATTTTGATTTATTACAATCATTTTTTAGAGAAAGTCCTATTGTAATAATCTCTGATATTGAGCTGGTTCATGTAAAGTTCACATAATGTGAGATTATTTTACAATTTATGAAGACTATCGTTACAGCGGGGTGCGGCGTATAGTTATACGCGTATAGTTGGAACTCGAGATAAAACCTACGTAAGCCTCCGCAAAAACCTACGCTTTTGAAAAATAAATTAATTCGTTCCTGGCGTGCGGCGTATAGTTATAGGAAAAGGATAGGGCTTTTTTTAAACGTTCCTAGGCAAAACATAGGCGGTTTGCACCAGATTTTCAGACCAAGATTCTCCTGTCGGGGCGACAATGAAATATACATTTTTTCTAAAAACATGTCCAGATTGACCAATGAAGTGTCGGTATTTCAACAAGTTTAAAAACAAGTCAATACATATCATGTGTACATCTTAGAAGATAAGATGTAAGAAAAATTATTAAAATACCGAAAATCTTATCTGAGACACTCAATCTTCTTATCAAAACATGTATAAACTCTTAGATACTGTAGATTGGACCATCACAGGTTTATGTTCTTTTGGAAATCGCTTTGAATCAGTTAGGTTATTAGATTTATTGTCAAATTTGTGATGAAACAAATTATAGCAATAGAACTTAAAATTCGACACACTAGCCTGACTGGTGATGATGTCATTGTAAGTGGTGTGTACAGGTGTCTGACAGGCGCTAACAGGGTCGGCGCATAAGATTAGGCGGGACAATATAGCGAAAGGAGCAATATAGCGAAAGTGAGCAATATAGCGAAAATTCTAAGTCATAGAAATACAGCACAGGAAAACACAGTGTAATATTCAAAAAAATGTCCTAGGAAAAACCGTTTTTTTTTCTTTAATAATAATATTTAATGATAACAAATATATCTAGCCTTTGATCAGTAAGAATAAAGTCTTGAACTTAGCAGAGAACCCTATTTTGAAAAGTTTGACGATGAAAAAATCGATATTAGGTTGTCCGGGTAAAAAGCTTCGGCCCTTTTGTACCTTCGAGCAATGAATATCCTGGATAATTTGGAACAGATCAATACTCATAACGCGCCTTTTCACTGACAATCAATCTGAATCATTTAGGGTAAGGAAGATAACTGTCGTTAAATCACAAAAATTTAATTCTTTGAACAATAGGTAACTGGCATTTTGTAACTCTAGATCGGTACAACTTACCAATAGAGCACATCCCAAAGGTAACGCGTATTTGAAAGTACTTGTAAGTTAGAATTACTATCAGTCCGGGTTTGGCGACGATCTTCTTTAACATACGCGCACCGTCGCCAGCTGTAGTCAGAATTTTGTAACAAAACTAGAAATCTCAACGAGGGTCGTCCTATGAACTGTGAAGAAAAAAATAGAATGAAAAAGCTCTGTCATTGAACTAAACAAGAGACTCCAATGAATGTTGTAAAGTGCAAAATGGAAAATGCCATATATAATAGGAGTAGTGGCGTGTCAGCGAGCTCGCCAAATAGTGTGTGACCACGTAGTGCAATATGACAAAGAAGGATTGGTTTCATTGGAGGCGAAAATTTATATACTTCATTCATATTTGCAACTATCCAAGGTAAGAAAGGTGAGAAGAAGAATGAGGATAGCTTTGTAGAGCTTTAAGGACCTATGAAATTCATCTCTTGAGCGTAGTAAAGTATCAATAATCTCTTAATATGCACTGGCAACTGATTCTTAAGGTCTATAGTGCAAGTCCCATGTCTTCAACCAAAAAGCTCGTATGGGGCTGATTTCTAATTTGACACCGACGTGTACAACTTCTTTTGTTAAAATAAGACACAAGTGTAATAGGGCCACGCGAACAGGATAATTCGCCAAGAAGAGATGAATTTTTTCTGAAGTGGTCAAAAAAAGATAAAATGATTTGTTATCTGACGTAGGACTTGGCGCTCGGACAGAGATGATGATGTCGAAGAATGTTATTAATATCATTCCAAAAAGTGATGCTTACAAGGTGATGCAAAAATCAATAATAAGACATTGAGATTAGAAAGAATTTCAAAAAAATGGTGACCTTCGTCGATAATCGGAGACATGGTGAAGGATAAAATCTAAAAACCATGCAGTCATTTTTCTGTAATGCATGTAAATTTTTGAGTGAATATTTTGAAAAGGAAGAAAAGAAATATAGTTAGAAAGAAATTATGCTGCGGTTACACTCTCTTTCGTGTTTGCAAATTTGAATTTAAAAAATTTTAGAGAATTCACGAGATTGTAACTATATAAAGTTTATGGATTATATGTAGCAATAGAAATTAGAGCCGGTCGAAAAAAGTTGCGGCCTATAGAACCTCCTAGGGATCCATCGCGATTTTCTCGAACGCAGGCGTTGCAAAAAACGAAAAGAATATCGATTCCGAGTAAACGAGTAGGTGAGGAAGGTATTGGCAATTTACTAAAATCGTGTGGATGATGTCATAGTCTAATATATCGAATCATAACACTGCGAATGTTAAAAAATACAAAAAAAATTGTCGTCAAAGATAAGGAAGTTCGAGAGTCGAACTAAGCATAAGAATGTAAAATCCCATGAGACAGAGAAGAGATAGTTAAAATGATTTTATTAAAGAAAGTTATCTTTTTTATCATTTCTATAAAAAAAAACTTTGACGACAGAATAAGTACTTTGGACGAAATGTCAGGCGCGCATCTGAAACAATAAACAAACTAATTGACAAATTCCATCCCAAATATTGAAGGCCTTTAGCGTGAAATATTAGAAAAAATGAAATAATAGCAGTTAATCATAACTTATAAACAAATTAGAAATGGGAACTGTTTTTTTTACGAAATGACTGAAGTAAACCGAAATTTCTTTCAACTGTGATACGCGACTACATCAAAACCTTATGGGAACGTAAATAATTTCAAATCATCTAAATGCGAGTGTTGCTGCTCGGGCCAAAATAAAATCCTCTAAAAATACGGCCTCAAATTCGCTCATCCTATATACGCGATTTCTCTACGAAAAAAAATCATGTATCTATCTAACTTGTAGACATTGAACACAAATTCCTCGGACAATAATAGTATTTCGTTTTTACGTTGAAACATTCAAGCAAAGTAAGAAATTGAAAGACCAGTGAAATAAAAGCACAAACAACAACACATGGACAACCTGTAAGAGTTTACACGTATTTGGAAAAAACAATTATATTTTGAAGCATGGTTTGTCAGAAACTGATTGTAAATGTTAATGATAAATAGCAATTAGCGCCCACTCGGAATAGGTCAGGTGATGGCTTTCTGCGTGGGTCCTTAATTCGAATGAACATCCATAGGAATTTGAAAGGTGGTTTCAATTTATAAGAATTACAATCTTCAAAAAAATTAAAAAAATAAAAAAGTGCAAAGAAATCGTCCCCAACTGCACAGCCAAGAATAAAAACGAAAAGTAAATTTGAAACATTATCTTAAATAATCATCAGACTAGAGCACTCGCGAGTTATAAGATGCATTTAGGCGTATTGGGCCTTTTCGGCACTAACAACGATGGAATAGTCTAAAAATCAGAAATTGCGGAAATTTTTCGGCGGATTATATGTAGGGCCGTCACCTGTGAACGTGTCGAGGTAAATAAATCTTTCTTTTCGCTTTGATTGTCCAAAAACCGATTGGAATCTTTCGAGTTTTCCGAGAGTTCCGCAGGCTTTATTGGTCGTAAGAGATATGGAAAATCAATATATTTCAAAAATGCAAAACAAAATTCTAAGAAAAATTTGCAAAGGTCAAAAATATGGCGTATGGAGTTTGATGACCATCTTGAAAGAAATTCTTCGGTATTTAAACAAAGATTGTTTTTTCTTTTGAAACTTTACCCAGATGAAATAGCGATTTTTTTAATTTTGAAAAAAAAAGATTCCTTCAGTTACTCAAAATGACTAAAGCATATAAGATTCTTCAAATCATTTTTTGACATAATTCCAATATATTGATTATCCTGCTGGCAAAAAAACTGGGGTCATCTTGGTTCTTTGATATGATCGTGTCTGACAATTAAAACTTATTTCTTATTCTGTACTTAGGCTTAAAACAAAACCGACATTGTGCAAAAATTAGTAATTTACGTTATTAAGCAGTCAAAAACTGGAAAATGCGTCTATTAACTCTGAACTGATTAGCAACTATTGCGTGCACATGCATTTAATCGATTTTTACGAGCCTAGTCATAATGACAAATCTAATTAAGAAGGTATCGTAAACTTTAAACAAAATGACGTTGTGTGCTTTTTTAATGAAATGTTTACTTAGATACAGTATTATTTTGGCAAAAATTTTAAATAAAATTAAAACTGTCAATTCAATTAGGAAATCATAGAAAAAATCTAGAGTTTTTTTTTGTTCATAATATAGCCCCAAATTATATCAGTGACCGTATATCTTAAGGAATAAGGGTGAAAGTAGTACTGTTTTATTGTTTTACAAAAATTTGCTTAAATCAATTTTGAAAGAAGTGAAGGGTCGTAGAATTTTTAAGATTTTTCTACAAATACAACTGCAAGTCGGAAAGATACACGGTGACCTTCAACTTGAAGAAATGGAGTTTTGGCCCAAATCTGCAAATAGTACTTCAATGAGACGCGAAAAGTTTGAGGACTAATACACACTAAATTAAATTTTAACAATAATATTGTCCAAACACGTCAACGTGATTTATTTCAAGAAATAAGGAGATTTATGACATAATTAAACTTTATTTTGATTATCGGTCACGTGATGTAGTCAACTCTGTAAGAAAAGAAGTCTTAAAACGTTTGAAGTTGACCGGAATTTTTTTTGACGTAGATAGATACTTTCAATATTACGTAAGTGGTACAATATAGTTTTTCAAAAGTACTCAACATATCGACGAAAAGACCGCAATAAAAGTGTAACGAATTTCTTAAGGACGCTAAATGCATTACAGTTAGGCTCACATTTAAATAGAGCGATGGCTCGAAATGCTGAACAAAATAGCTAGCGAGAGAGAAGGTAAAAATGAATAATTACTACGTTGGGTTTTTTATAATTCAAGATTCTGTGATTATTTGTGAAAATGGCCTCCGTTAACTAAGCACTTAGAAATCAGAATTATCCGTCCGATAAATTTATCACATTGAGAATATATGAAGGGTGCAGTCGTAGGTAGTATCTCGCATGGTCGCATTTAATATATTGAATGAGAATAATGTAGAGTCTTTTCACGCGTCGAGAATTGCAAGAAACATATAATATTTTGAGACACACTCGCAGAGAAATCATTGAAGTTTTAATAAAAGTAATTGGCAGAATATAAATTAAGAGTTAGCTTCATCTCATTATGATCTGTTATAAGGATCATAGTGAATTCACATTGATTCTTTTCTATCTCATAAATCCTATCAACGTTTAACAATTATTTTGTTCAAATATATGGCAAATGGGCTTAATATATTTACTTTGGAAAAATGAATGTTGATTAAAACTTTGCTAATGAATGCCGATTTAAAAGTGAGGCAAATATTGGCTAAAATCGAGCCTGGGTACAGATCATAGTCTAAATTCTACGAGTTAATGCCATCAAAATACTGAGAAAAATGGGCCTAATCATTTATTCAATTTCGAGATGAATTGAAAAATTGTTCTATACACTGTCAGATCTGTTATATTCTAGTTTAGTCAAGATATATACAAATATTAATGATAATAGTTATTTTTAATGTGAATAAGATTCGACTTTAGAGAAATTTATTCATCAATCATGAGAATTCTAATATTGATATAATTTCGTCATAGCAAATGCACAAGAGAAAATGAGATTATCTTGGGTCATTGCTACAGTAAAATGAAAAAATATGCTCAGTGCTTAAGATCGTAAATTAATTTAAGTCAGGTGAATTAGTAATTTAAATATGATGCAAAGAGATCGCCAAAATTTGAAAAAAATTATGTCTCAATTGACGGTCTAATATTACGTTGCAAATACATATAGTTTTGCATAAATCAAATTATAGAAAACGTCAAAATTATTCTGAAAATTATGTAACAATATTCGGTACAAACAAAAAGTTATCGTTTGAACTCGTTTACAGACGCGTCTTTTTCTAAATGTTGTGTTCACGTACGATTGTAAACTACTATATTCAAGTTTTTGAGGCCTTACAAACATGTAATGAACCAAAACTTGTTGTTGAAATAAACATTAAAAAATTTGCGTAATATTGTAAATTATATATCATGAGACAATCCAAAATTTGTAGCCACCAGTAGAGTAATCTTTATCAAAATTAATTTTCATTTTGTACTTGTTGAGGATGCTAGCCTATAGACGAGCTAGGTCCATACCGGGAGGAAATCAAGCCTATAGACTCAATTAAGATAAGACACTTAGGCTATGGCCATAGCTTTTAGGTCATAGTATGGTTCGCAAAATCAAAGTCGAACTCTTGAAAAGACTGGTGATCTCTAGTAGCGCGAGTTCTAATGACCGCACTGGGATGTGAAGATCCTAACGTAGAACGGGCCGCCTTAGTCGACCGGGAGTTGAGATACGGTGATATACACCATCAACTTTGCCGCATTTGGATCGAAAGTACGTAAGGCTAGAGAACGAGAACACAGTGGATTTGAACACGCGCTTAGAAAAGATTCCAACTTCATTCATTGCTCATTCGAGATTCTGGTTAGAAAAAATGACAAATCACGGGCGTGGGTGTTTATAAAAGAAGTCAAAGTTTGCATTTGCAAATAAAGATTGGAATTGCCTATTTTTTTCGCGCTATACGAGGATAGCGATGTTTAAGGAAAAAATAAGAGGGTAGGAAAAATCTTAATTCATCATTAATTGACGTTTTGATAAACAGAAGAGTGAAAAAAATAATTGTCTGTTAACAATCACTGTATAAGTTTGTCAGTGTGTGTTGGATGTTACTATTTAAAATTAAACAACTTGTATACGAAACATAGCTAAAATAAGTATAAAAAGATGGATTTTAAAATTGCGAAAAAAGAGCGGGATATGTGCATGAAGATAAAACTTCAGACATAATTATATATCAAAAAACATATCATCAACGATCAACATCTATAAGGATATGAAGAAGTGCATGGTCGACAACAAGTTGATAACAAATTGCTATAAAGGGAATTTAATTTAAATGAATAGCATAGCTAATAACATAGCTCGCGACAATAAAATGGAGCACCGCGTTAAAAGTTTTGAACTTAAAGGGGTCGGTGTCGTTTTCTTGAGCCCTGTTGTAGAATATTTAGACTGATCAGATTAGAATCGGTTGACTAAATTATACCCAGAACTCCTGTGAATATTGTTTCTTCAAAACAATCTAGAATTATTCCGATTCAATATTTTTTTGCTTTAACGCCGGCAAAAACGGTATCCAGCCTCTGAATGAGGTGGAATAGTGGGAATTTTGTATGGTGACAATGACCCATATCGAGACGATGCAGACATAAAAATTACGGAAAGTCTCTAATCGATCCAATGAAAATAATATTTTAAGCAAAAAGGTTAAACTAATAATAGCGGAATTTGATCGCTGATTGGTTAGAAATTTTATGGTTTAGATGGCTGTAAGTCCAATAGTTCGATCAGCTTGAAAATCGTCTCAGCTTCAAGTGTGGTCTTATATGTTCCATCAAGAATTTTTTTTGTCGTACTGGTATTCCCGGTTCACTATTATAGCATGAGTGGCTAGAAGTCGAAGTTTATTTCAACTAATCCTCTCATCACTTTTATCCGGCATTATATTTTATCTACCTTAGGTCGATCAACTGGCTTCATCGAAGCTAGTGTCTAAATAGAAAGAGTGAAGATCGAAAACGGGCAAAAAGTGGCGTTAAAGTGAGATTCTAGAATAACAAAAGTAAAAATCGAAAAATCTCTGTGCTCATTACACGTTTTTGTCTCATATATTGGCTACATTGTTGAATTTAGACCTGTATGTGGGTCTAAAAGAAAGAAGATTTAAAAAAATAACCGTTTGTGCTACTAGAATAGACTCACGCACTGTGTGTATGTAACAGTGACTGTGAGATGTCATCGTAGACGAAGGCTAGATTACAAAACGATATTCAGATTTAACAACTGCCCCAAACGGTTTTCTGAGGCGTGATTTGAAAGTTATATATATATATGCGACATCCGCCTTCATCTCCTATAAGAGACGCTGTGTGGCGATGTCCGAGCTACACAACGCGTTCTTGCAACTCGTGGTGGTTCGGATGAGAAAGTAGAGGATGAATCTGAGGCGAATTAAACGTTTCCTAGCGAGCAAAAAAGTTAGTCAACATTGCGAAATAGCAGATTACATTATTTTTGTTTGGTGGAAAAAAAAGAAGCGATTGAAGGAGCGATCTGGCCGCAAAAAAGCGACAAGCGAAGTGGTGCAGCGAAAAATGGAGTTGTCAGCAGAAAATTTCCATCGATGCAAAAACTGATCCATGTCAAAATTGTCAGATATCATATGACTGGTTATCGGTAGCGGTGATGTTTCAGGCTCGGGGAGGGCTAATAATAAATTGAACTGATCGTGAAAATCATAAAGAAGAATGTGGCGGGACAATGAATGGTTGATTGGCGCCGTTTCTTGATACATTTTCTCTCGGAATGGAATAAAAAATTCAAATTTTAAATTTTCAAATATAGAACGTCACCATAAACAACATTCTAGCTGACTGATAATGACGTCAAGCACAGAAGGTGTTTCTATGTGAAATCAGATAGTAGGTCGTTTGAGAGCGCCATCAGAAATTCTCGTGTAAATTGAAAAAATATAGTATTCTCCTTGAATCTCAAGATGTGTTTATTTTCGGCGAGAGGCTCATGCACCACTAAAGTGGGCGAACTGTTGACCTTCATTAGGGATGAAGCTACATTACATAAAATACGGTCCGGAATGATTTTTAATTTTGTAAGGATAGTCCAATGTACAGAGGTTAATCATAAGGAAGAAATGACTATAAAAATTTTTTCTAAATGCCGGGAATATAGCGAAAATTGGGGATTGTATTCACTACTTGGATTGTGATGTGGTTACTCTTCATGAAAGACAGAATTTGTAAGAAACATTTCTCAATATGCATCAGATGTAGACGTTGGACGTTTCAACAATTTAGGGTTTTTTGCGATATTTCAATCTAGTTTGTCTGTGAATGCGCCGTCCCAGATTCCCGCGATTGATCATGTGAAATAGAGCGACAAGCGAGGGCGGAAGGATGATCAGACGGAGAGTAGGAGATTGATAAAACAGGGAGTAATCAGACAACGTTTTGTATAATTTAAGAAACGCTAGAACTGTCGAAAATGATATATTTGAGGTAAGGCACTTTTGCTAATTCAGTGTGCGAGGCTTGTTCATTTGAACCTACTTGAATAAAACGAAGCATATGTTTTTCCGAATTGTTCCGCAAAAATTGAAAGAATCAATCACTAGAAAAAGTAAAAAGAGTCGATGGGGGAATTTTTTTATTTTTTGAAGATACCACAAGAGACTTCCTAATAAACAGTTCTTCAGATTTATTCATATGTTGTAAAACTGTTTTGATCAGACACGCATTTTGTAAAAGTTTTTTGAAAAAAGAAATGATCCTTAAAATGTGAGTAAATAATTTTGAACGAAAGTTGAGAAATAAACTTTGCATGTGTTGTGAATCTGAGTGGCAAACGGTTGCATACACAAAAATAGGAGGTTGGTTGGTACGAAGGAATTTTCCTAAACTGTTTTTGCATGTAGCGGTGTTCAGCCGGAGTTGTGTCAAATGTTGCTTCAGACACATGGACTCGGAAATGTGGTGCTACGTCCAGAGTTTAACGAATTAGTGTGAGACGCCGGTCGGGTCGATCAATTGACGTATGCTTCAAACAGCTCGGCAGATAAATTAAGAAACGGAACTAACGATAAACCAAGGCCGGCAGGTGTTCAATTGTTAACGAATCATCGCTAGGCGGGCTTTATTTGGTTCACTTGGAAGATGCAGCAATGAGATAGACTACGAGAATACATCAATCTGCTGCATAAAAATTAACTCGATGAATTCTAATAATATTTTCGGGGGTCGGTGCAGCTAGTTGATTGACAGATTGCATACTTTGTTTCGCGGGATTGATTTGTTTTAGTCTGTCGGGTGGATGGGAAGATTTTGCCGTACTGCGGGGTTAGAATTATGGGGCCGTGTGCCGTTAGGCGGGCTTCGGGGGCCCCCCATCACCACCCGTGTCGCTTAAAAAGAACATTTTCGATAAAAAGTTGGTTAGTTGTGAGGCTACTTGATCGTTATCACATGCGATTTGTCTTCAATCGTTATTTAAACTTATAAATGGTGCTTCTTGAAAAACACTGCAAGCAAAACGCGCGTTTGCTCTCGGACGTGGCTGAAATTAGCATAAAAGAATATTTCTATATTGTATGTAATTAGAAACGTTAAGTAACCGGTTTTGTACCCACGATAAAAATTGATGTTAATGTCAATTTTTGGAGTGATGTTTTACGGGTCAAAATCGAAAATTTTTAAATTTTTGAGGAAAAAGTCGGAATCAAAACCGGAGAGGTTTAGCAATCAATGAATAATATTGTCTTGCATGAGATTAAGTTTTATTAAATTGGTACGTGGGTGGGTGCGGGCCCTTAGGCCCAGTCTGGCAATGTTTGGTGGCTGATAAAAGTGTGAGAGGTATTAATTCTAATTAGAGAGAGGGTTCGAGATGGATGCTTCTGCCAGACCGGTAGGTTCGGTTTCCAATTTATGGATTTCAGCAGAGTATTGAACGAAAGCGACAAGAACGAAGGACGAGGACATAGGATTGAAGAAGTAAATAGCATAGAGAATAGAGGCGGGCGATGGTCCAATTTTTGTCAGCCAGGTGAGTTCAAAGAAAATTATGTTTGAATTTTGGATAGCGGAAAATGAAGAAAATTTTCAAGAAATATTTCCAAAATATGTCTGGAAGGGACCTCAAATAATCTTTCTCCAAAATAGTTGTGCAGTAATGGATTTTTTTCAGAAATAGGCAAGAGAAAATTAGCTGGTGGTGCAACGTAGCGCTCGGAAGTTGAAAATGGGAATTGTTGATGCGTAGTGGGCTTGGTCGCTGTTATTTGAAACAGAATAAGAAGGTATGAAAAAGAATTGAATGGGCGAAAATAGGCAGCTCAACTATACTATGATAATGTTGAGAGTATAATGTTTTGCAGAAAATTCTCATGAAATTTGTCCGGAATTCGATAAAAGTTTAATTCATGAACTCTAAGAATTTTCTTCTTGTAGAAAAGACCAATAATTCAAAATTTTCTGTAGTTTGACGGAAATCTGTCTGAAATATAAAAATTACGTTGATGGTGATTATTGAGAAATGAATAGTATGAAACTCATGTAAATACGTTTGTCATGCGGATAGGAGCCTAGCTCGGTATGCTNTTTTTACAATTCATATTCGCTAGAATAACAAATGTCCAATTTAATAAGTATTCCAAGATATAGTATAAAAGAGCTCTAAATTAAGCACAATTAAGTTTATCATAAAATTGAGTTTCAAATATATCTTAATTGTTAATAAATTTATTAACAATTATAATCACCGGAGTTTTAAAGTTTGAGATAACTATTTATCAGTAATAATCAATATTTTCAACATTGATACGTTTCCATATACACAATTTCAATAGATGTGCATACAATTTTTTTTAATGTATTTTTTATGTTGCACTCATGTTCTCTCCCAAGTTTGATGCAAAAAATAACTCGTATCGAGTATGCTAAGCCATTAACCACAAGTCTCATAAACTGTTTTTTTGTCATAACTTCCGAGACAGAATTAGATTTTTTTTCTGCTTTTATGTTTCTCAAAAGTAAGTTATTTCTGATATTTTTTTATCGGTTTCAACCTAACAATTTCATTATATTTTGTAATCAAAAAATATTCTCAGACTTATCAACTAAAATTTGTTCACAGCAAATTACATCAAAATGCGTTTTTCATAACTGATAACTAATGACATTAAATCTTAAGGGTTCTCGCTGCGCACCATAGAAATGGCCCACTTTGTGTAAAAATTGTTTATTTCAATAGAGTTTGTTTGTACATAAAAGTTGGTTGCACGTAGATTTTTTTTAAAAAAACAAAAAAGTTTTTTCTTTATGAAAATATAAGAATAAACTCATTTGAAAAGCTTACATAATAAATGAAACATTTTTTTGCCCTTTTAAAAAAAGGTAGAAAACTTTCTATATATTGAATTGTCTGTGTGTAATGAATTACTTGTGCAAAGAATACTCCTGTAAAAAGTGTAAATAGAAGGTTTTTTTGGTACTTTGAAATAAAACCACTGAAAGGTATCCATTTTTTTGTTACATAATGTATGTAAAAATATTTCAACTATATAAAAAAACCAAAAAAGATAAGTTTTTTTGTACTTACGGTATCCGAAGTTGAAGAAGGCATCACCGACTCAGGAAGAGTAGCCATTGGCTTCAGAGTGAAGTCATTGATACATAACGGCAAAACGCTTTTTCTTGGATCTTGAGACAGCTGTCGAGCCAGCCCAGGATTCTCCTTGGCCTAAAAATATTCTTAAAAATGAAAAATTTCTTTGACTATTTTGGGTGAATGCATTTTTTGTTTGATAAAGTTCAAAAATGGGAAAAGTTTTTTTGTATACAAATTCTTGGTTGTTGTGATGCCCTTGAAGATACCCTTGAAAAATGAGAGGAATGTTGTTCATAAAAATAATTCCCAAATATGTTTTCTTGAGAAATAATAACTATCTGTTTGAAAAAACCATCCAAGCGGAAAATTCCTTTATAAACGTAAGCCGTGTAAAATGGCATTTTTCGAACAACTTTCAAAAACTTTCAGAGATAAGCGACTTTTTTAGTATTACAGGATGAAGTGTACCAACTATTAGATATTTATCTATCTTTCCAATTACATTTCAGTAAGGATGGTTTGTTTTTTAACGATAAATTTTTGAATCTAGATTTTCATATAAGAAAAAAACGGAAGGATTCTGACTGAAAAAACTGAGAAGTCGTCTCTCCTGAGAAGTGACATTACCACAATTTTGAAACAACAACCTCACCAACCGAATTTGAAAAAAATTACAAAAAGGATACTCGATAAAAAATGTTCGTGTATTGGAGGGAAGATTTTTTTCAAATTTATGTTTTTGTAAAAATATAAAAACTAACCAAAGATAAAAAGGCTGTCTGACATAATCTCAACTTGCGACGAAGATCCAGAGTCTCATTCATTTTGCTCTGGAGATTATTCCATCGTAGGTCTTGCATTCTCTTAGCACTGATTTGTCGACTTTGAGCCCTCATAGTTGAGAGAGTGCTATTACCTATAGATGACGACTCGGTTGAGCGTTGATTATTACCAACACTGGGTGGAGCCCCCATTACCCCCCCAGTGCTAAAACCCATCTTCAAACGAGTAATGAAATTTTGCCGCTTTTCACTCATCGGGCGTGATAATCACTCAATTCAAGAACTCCTGGTGAAAGATTCGGACAGTCTAATTTAAAAGTTTTTTAGAAAAGGATTTAATTTAGCAATGATTATTATGTAAAAATGTTAAAAGTGGGTCTGATGATGGATTAGGAGGACTAAGTTTTGGTTGCAAATATGGTTGAATTATTTCGGTGTTGAGTTCCTAGTCGCACGTGCACTTTTGGTCCGTTCTATGGAAATACGTTCTTTTAATGAAATATTTTTATGAGAAATGTATGAGAAATAAGGTTTTTTTGTAAAAAAATTACTTTGAAAAAGTGGGAAAACCGATAGAACCTATCGTTTTTCATATATTTTCAATTACATAAAAAGAAATTAGGAAATGATTCATATAAAAGTTTTTTTGGATTATTTAAAAAGATTTTTTTGTTTCAAAAAAATTAAAGAACGGTGCCTATAATAGCACTAAGCTGATCGTGCAGATTTTGAAAGTCTGGATCAGGTAGTCTATTTCTGGAAACAACAGTGCGTACATCGGCAAGACTCATACAGGAGGTTTGAGTGTTTGCATCGACCATTTGTCTCACGGGTCTGACAGCAGTTAGAGAAGCGGATTTCACATAATCTCGAGCATACAACTCTTGATCTAGAAATGCCTTTTTATAAAAACACGATGAATAAAATCTAGTCAATTAAGTGATCAAATATAAAACCTTGAAACTAAGGTAAATTGGTAAAAAAACGTAGAAACAGAAAAATGTCTATTTTTTCAAAGAAAATACGACAATATTTTTTTAAAAAAAAAGGATCACCTAAAAGACGATCTTTTTGAAAAACCCATACCTCTCTCAATTGTTGACCATGCAGTATGAACGTCAGCTGCCATAGTTATAACACGAGCAGGTGAATTACCTTCGATTTCAGGCAATATACAGTGAAGTACTTGATTTGACGAATTCTGACCCGACATATTCTTTAGGCGTACAGTTGTCTAACAAACAAATGAAAACTAATTAAGAAGTAATTATAATAATTTTATATATATTAATAAAGAGTTATGACCAAAGTTCAAAAAAACAACAGACATAGTACTTTTTCCCCTGTTTCTCATGATTCTAACATATGACATATAAAATTATTTTAAAAAAACAAGGGGAGTTATTTTTAGTGGGTTTTATCATCTAGAATAGAATGGTTTCTGCTTTTTTTTGAAAATAAAGCCTAAGGATTAAAATATAGTTTTATTCCCCAGAAACTGGATGAGACTTAGCTGAAAAGCTGGAAGGTCTGCTAAGAAAAGTGGGCACATAGGTAAAACTAAGATCTGGGTGATCTAATGCACTTGACACAATGCGGTGTAAAGCTCCACAGAGAAGTGAAATTTGACGTAGAATCTCTGAAGGGGCAGGATGACATAAATCATCGGTAGGATCTGTAGCGCGTACGTAATAATTTCTGAGAGATAATCCAACATTGACATAGATTCTGAAAAAAGAAATTAGCATTTGTTACCTCTGAGAATTGCTGATAAAGCGCTACTTTTAAAAAAAAAGAAAAATCGTCAAAAAGTTAAGGGATAGAGGTGACGGTAGTTCATTTTGAGTGTTAAAAAGACAAAAAAATTACCTTCGTAATAATGGTGCGCCATGAGTAGATAGTAGCAATGCGGATTCTGGGGTGATAGTTTTCATTTGGGACAACTGCATCAGCTCATAAACAATGGATGTTATTTTAAACCAATCCTTAAAAATGACCAAAAGTTATATAAAACGCAAAATTGTAAAAATTAGAATAAAAATTATCCGAATCTCTAACAAGTAAGACCACTTTAAAAACAAAGATAATGAAGTTTTTTTACGAAAGAAAAGAACAAAATTTTTTTTAAAAAAATGTAAAATAATCTAAAAACTTAATGGGACAGGGTGTTTCAATCATAAAAATTACGAGAGCGTATGTAATATTTTGTATTGGTACATAATAATCATCAGGTTCTATGATACTGAGTTACAGCTAATTACTTTATTAGAAATAATTTGCATAACTGTCCGCTCATAATAAATGAAATTGTTAAAAATTTTTTTCTCCTATCCCCATGTAAAAATTTAAGGACCACCCCACCACTCCCCCAAAAAAATCTTGTTATAAAAACTTTACAAAAAAAAATTTTTTTTAACCAAATTTTAAAAAAATATAACACTGTGTTATATAAAATGAACAAAAAAATGAACAAATTGTTGATTTATCTAAGATTTCCACAAATAAAAAACTGTTTAGACAGAGACTATTAGATTTAACCGATAGGGAGTTATTAAAACTAATAAAAAGTGCCAGAGTTATTTCAAAAATTTTTTTCGAAAGAATCAACTTACTCTGCAATGGTGAAAGGATTTGCATTCACCGGTCTCTGAACTGATTAAACAGAAAACAATTGACCCGAACAATTCGATAAATTCGTAAGCACAACGTGGAGGCATGGTGCGTCCCCACTTAAAATTAGAATCCCAGCCCAAAGACCATAAATTGCTTGGCCGGTCCAGGACTGGTAAATGTAAAACTACATCTAGCAGTGAACTCTCAAGCATCTGCAAAACTCGTATATCCGCCTTATCGATAATACAATTAGATGATAAATTTTTGAAAACGAAGCGAGCATCACGTAACACATGTGTACCAGCGTTATTAAAAAGCTGAGTACCATCGGGAGTTAAATACTTGAAAGAAATAATGTCAGTAAGTGGCCATCCCTCTGACTCGGCCTCAACGATCCCGTCCATGCAATACGCGATGACAGGATTGAAAGAGTAACTGCTCATGCATCGGCAGATAATTGAACCACCTATAATAATATCGTTAAAATTTTTTTGGAAGGAGGTTCTTTTGGTGAGAAAACATGATCTAAAATTTTTTTTGGTAAAACCGAAACATGTCGAAAAATCTGGTAATTGCTGATTGAGTTAATTCTGAGCCGGATGATTTGTAAAAGCTAGGATGAACCTAGAAAATTAATAAATAGCAAAATATAGATTTTTTTCTATAAAATGTTTTTTCAATTCTTTCAAATCCAAAAATATTGAGAGAACTTACTAAATAAATGATCTCGAGTTACTCGCTTGTCTGGAGTTTGAGTGCCTTCACAGTATACTCGACCGTAGGAAAGCACATCGACAACAGATCCCTTTCCCTGCTCTTCTGCGGAAACGGCAGAGTCAAGCGTGTTGACTAAAACATTGGTCTGAATGTCACTGACATCAATTCGCTGTCGTTTACCTAGAGAAACGACATTTAATTAATCCGTAAAAGACTTTACTTTTTCCTCCTTTCCCTTATCCCTTTAACATATTTTTTTGTGAAGATTTCCTTCTTTAAACTACATACAAAGATCTGTATAAAACGCAAAGACTTCGTTTCTTTGAAATGACGGGAGAGGGGAAAACAAAAATTCGAATAAAAAGCCTAATGTTATAAATCGTACTAATTAACAATATGTTTTACCAGTAGAAATTGATCGAGTGGGACATCTTGTAGGACCAGAAAAATTACCATAAAATCCATTGTGATCCTCTGGTTCCCCCTGATCGTTACGAAGCATTTTTTTGAAAGAAGTTTCAAGACTATCTAGAAACAAATATAGTCTTGAAATAAAGTTATATATTCTGATATTTACTGGTCTAAAAACGAATGATTATTTTTCATCACCCTTAGAATATTTCTTTCTACAAAAAAGGGAGCCGCTATTTTTATGATACCTTTCCATTTATACATGAAGAAGCCAATTTTTTGGGATGGATACATTTAAAGTCCCTTTAAGATTATACTTTTTTAGAGCTGAAAGTTTTTTGTCTCTAAAAAATCCAGAAAGTGTCCATAGAAAAACTTGAAGGGTCATTATTTGTAGAAAAAGCCTCTTAAATCTCTGATTTAAAAATAGATGCTGTCGATAAATCTCAAAAGTTTTTATGACAAAAAATGATTAAAACTAAAACCTCAACAAAAAATTGATTCGCGCAAGAATCACTAAATTGGTGTTTTTAAGCCACTTTCGGATGAAATGACTCAAAAAAGTGTATTAAACCCATTAGACAAAAACAGCTCCAAAATTCACAGAAAGAGGTTAACAGCCCCTAATACACAAAAAAACCTTTTCTTTGAAAAACAGAAGGAGAACCATTTTTTTGAAAAACAGGACTCGAGGAGAATGATGATAATGACCAACTTTGTACCGGAGAAACCTGTCTCAATGACAACCAGTAAAGAGTTCGAGCCAGAAATACCTCGGATTCGTTTTTTTAACAAGTTCGCCTCCCTGCCCTGCTGTATAACTTCTTTTAGTGGGATCACACAATTAAATATAAATGAAAGTTTCCTTGATTTTATAACAAATAAACAAAGATGTAGATGGGGTCGGTCTTGAATCAAGAGCTGAAATAAAAATCGCTATTAACAGAAAAATGTTTTCCAGAAAAATTAATTTTTTATGACTAAGGGAAAATTTTTTTTTGCCCAAAAAAAAAAAAGATTCATGGAGAGACCCCTTCTGACAGATTTGAATATAAAAAAAGGGTTGTTTGATGGTATTTATTTATAATCATTTAAATGCTGATAACCTCCAATAGGGTCGAAGAGATTGTTCATACAGTTATTCATACAGTTGTGACTCCAGAACGAAGGAGAGCAAAAAAATGTTGACTCACTAAAATTCTTAAAAAAGTATATCGATTGTAATGGACTGTCACGAGTTTCTAATGCAGATCCTGATTGGCGATTGCATGAGATTCAAAATGAAATTCAAAATATTAATTTTGAGAAAATTAGCGATTTTATAATTAGAAGATTTCTCTCATCTCCAAATATAGTGATACCAAGATGTAGTGAATTTATTGGGAGAATTTTCTTCTTCTCAAAAAAAGGAAAATTTTTTTTGAAAAATTAAAAAGATAAATTATCACTATTTCAAAATATATTTAGCTCAACGAATGATTTAATCTAATCAAAAATCTTTTGATTCTGAAGAATGCCCCATTTATTTGTAAATCTTTTTTTAGCGAACAAATTGTACTTTTTCATTTTTCCATAAATATCATAAAACCCCAATGCTAAAAAAACTCGTGACATGCTAGACTACACTTTACTGTAAAAGTGATGGTGCAATTTTTTCCAGAAAAATAAAAAACAAAAAAGTTTTCTGGAAAAATAAATAAGAATGAAAATGTCAGTCATCATTTTTTTGTACAGAGGTAGTTTAAAATTAGGACGTTTTATCCCATATATTGACAATGGCACCCATAAGCTTGGCAACTGCCGGTTATTGAAAGCCCATAGTCTCCTCCATATGAGCGCCAATTTTTTAACCAGCGTAATGCCTTTTGCTCTTCCAGGGTTAACGCATCAGTCTCAGCATATTGAGTGGCAGCAGCCCAAAGGGGATTGTGATATAACAATTGTGACTCATTAGCATATACATTAGTCATTAAAAATTGTCCGACCAGACAGAACCGCTTCAGAGAGGTGAAATCAAAAGATGCGAGATTGAATTTGACAAGACCATTAATTGCAGTGGGATCGTTGATTGATTCGTGAAGCGGCACCGATAGTATTAAACTAAAAAAAGGTTGTTATAAAATGAAACATTTTTTGTATGAATGAAAAATATAAAGAAATGACGACAGAACCCCTATAGTTAAACCACTATATTTGCTGTCGAAAGATGGAGTTTTTTTAATAAAGACAGATCTTTATTGTTTTTTTGGTTTTGAGCTTTACGATTTTGAAAGAAGGACTTACTCATTTTTTGTAGTTACACCAGGCCATGTAACCTCATCATCGAGAGAAGTACCGGTGAAGCCATTCATAATCGCACATACCGTAGATAACAGTGATAAAGATTTCTTTGACCCCTTGCCAACCCCGAAAGAAAATATCATTTTTCTACCTGCCCGCAGCCAGACCTTGTCAGAATTGTCGATTACATTTCCAAGAACAAACCCCACTAAAAGTTATATGTTTGAGAAAGTTACTAAAATAAAAAAGGGTTAGTTAAGTTGTTTTTTGAAAAAAAACGGGAATTTCTCCAGTTATAAATGAATCTTTTTTGGAAACGAGTCACTGAAATTAGTCTGAGAATTTTTTTCTTCCGTTTTTTTAGCTTTTTTAACTCAAAAAAAGGCGCGAACCTGATCGGACCAATCAGATGTTAGTGTTACGAGCCCACTGGAAGTTGTGAGCCGATTATTATGAAAAAAAATAGAAAAACACTCGAGATAAGCTCAACTGTGAAAAATATAAAAGCTACCAAAAAAAGGTGGAAAATGTTTTCATGATGTGTTGTGGTGATATCGAGCAGAAACATTCAATATAAATCCATCGTAGAGAAGCTAAAAAGATTTAAAGGTTTAGATCAGAATATATCAAGGTTGTCCTACAGAACTTCATGTTCTAGTAGGAAGCCGATCACTATCATAACAAACCCTAGAAATGCCATAAAATTCCAGCTTTAAAACAAGAGAAGACTTCCTTCTCTCATTTATGAACGAAAACGTTAAAAGTTTTTTTGAGAAAAAAATATTTTCCTCAAAGAACCATCTAGCTTAAGTGGGAGATCTGACGTTTACAGAATTTAATCAGCTGTTTGAAAGAAAAGATCTTCAGCATAATGGGACATTTTTTGGTAGATAATGAGAGGATCGTTCTCCTCTAACACAGATACTGCAACTGGGTTGGATTTAAACAGCAATGTTTTGGTGTTAATTATTTATTCGAATATTTTAAGGGGGGATTAATCATTAAAAAACAAAAATTTGAGTGAACATTTATGGTCCGCGGAAAACCATACTTGTAAAAGTAATAACGCCCTTTTTTTTGCCTATTATTAAATAACGAGAAATGGGTTTTTTTAGTTGCTTTTTTAATCCTGGGAGCAGATTTATGTGATTGGACGCGTTGGCTTTATAATTCCATGAACATTTTTTAACCACTCACAATCTTTGGTGGGTTCGGGACATTAGAATGCAAATAAAATATAATAATAACCATTGAAAATCAAAAAATAAAAATAATACCATATGAAATTTTGAGTTAAACTATCAAAAAAATAAGTACAAAGGATATTTTTTCAAAAACAAAAAAGTTTTTTTGAAAAAATAGGAGACTTCCTTGCGACTGAAAAATATAAATATCCATATCAACCAAATATTTTTGGGTTGAATGAGTCTAAAATGGAAAATAATGAAATCAGGTCCACCCTAGCCGTACTACATAGTTTTCAATTGGTCAAAATTTAACTACAAAATTTTTTGTGAACAAGACGAGATGTTTTGATCGAAAATGTTTGCTGATTGAGGATGATGGGTTTCACTGGATTTTTTGTTTTCCTATAAAATCAGAGGGGAGTTTTTTCTTGCCGAGTAGAAAATTTACCTTTTTTATCCTTCAATTTGTACTGAGAGGTGACCAGTTGAAAAAAATTGTCAACCACGATCCCCTGATTGTTTTCGGCATCACCATTTACATAGGAGGGGCTATAAGCGTCGTGAACGTCAAAAATTGGAACCGGTCTAAGGCGACGTTGTCTCATGGTCATTGCAGCAATATCGGTTGCTAGCAGAATTGAGTTGTCCATTGAAAAGCCGTATTTTTTCAAAAAACTCATATCAATACATAAAATTCTGCCAAGTTCTACAGGGGTGGAATAACAATGAAGCCCGGCGCTATAGTTGTGAATTATTTGATTATTATTAACATCAATTTTACAAAAAGCTAAGGAGTTGAATCTGGAACCTCCTTTCCGCTTTAGACAAAAATCACCAGATCGCAGTAAGGGAGATGAAGAAAGGGCCCCAGGCATCATGAGAGCTTTAGAAATATCCGGAAAGATCTGATGTATCTTTTTTGTGTCCAGTTTCTTAACAGAAATATTGATACCAGTGGCATCATGTATAATTTTTGAAATACGCTGCTGACTATCATTGAGCTGGAGTGACATGACAAACTAAAAAAGTTTTTTACCTTAGGATAATTAAAAAGTTGGACTTTGAATCCCTCTTGTGCCTGAATAAATTCTCAAAACTCTGAGGGAACTTGACCAAAATTTTTTTCAGGATCAGTTTAGTATTATATCAAATTTTCTGGCCGGAATTTTCCAGAACACTGCCCCCTTAAAACGTACTCTTACATTGAGCTTACAACAACTGTTACGAGCTGAATGAAAATTCAAATGATTTTCTCGTTGTTTCATCTGTGGAATGTTTGGCTGAATTTTTTTACAAGAAAAGTAACCACAAATTTTAATGTATCTATACCAGTCGCATTGCCGGTCCAAAAGGGTTCCGTTTTGTTCTTTTGTGGGGAGATGATTTTTTCGAATTAAGGTCAGAAATCTTTTCGTTGCTTTTGTATGAAAAACTCAAAAACTCCGGAACTAAATGAAACCAGAAACTTTAAGTTTTTTCCTACTGAATTTTTTTCCGGAAAAAGCAGCGTAGGATGGGTGTTTATTTGGAGGCACTTTGTTGTCTGAGGTTGATTTTGCAGATTTTACTCGGAGGCAGAAAAGTTGAGTAGAAAGCACTATTGAATGTTCAATTTTTTTCGTAATTAAAAGAGGTGGATCTTTTTCGATGTTACTTTAAGGTACTTAAATTTGACGCACTCGAAGTTTGGGGATCTTAAGAAAAATTGAAATGAATATTTTTAGGGGTGGTTTTTTTCTTTGAGAACGGCAGGATCGAATTATCAGTCAAATTGTACAACAGAAAATTAGAATTCAACGGATCATTACATAATGCAATAGAAATTTTTTATATATATCGAAAGTTTTTTCAATTTTTTTGAGGTGAAATCTATATCAAAAATGAGAGTGCAACTAATTTTTATTCGTTTCTCGCGTCTGAAGTTCTGAGATGTGACGTCCGTCGATTACCCCCTTAAAAGCAATCCTTAAGGGTATCCCTGATCCTAGTTTGACATATTCTCGATAAAATATTAGCGAAGCACGACTTCAAGGATATTATTCAGATTAGCCAGTTTGAAGAACTAGCCTTCAGCTTACGAAAGAATATGCCAAAAATTTTTTTGTATGATCACACTCCTGCACATGTAAGCGAAACAAATGGACCTAAGTCAAAACGGTAAATCTATCTCCTCCCAGGTTGTATTTTAAAATAAAACCTAAACTTTGACATAATCTGTATAATTAGTATTTAAAACTTCTGAGGAACGTTTTTGTCGATAAAGTGCTATATTTTTTCTAGAACATGCGGTAAACCACCGTTTTTTGAACTATAGTCATCAAAAATCTATCTCCTCCTAGGTTAAAATTCAAAATTCACTCAAATTTTTGCACAAGATAGCTCGAAACAAATAGAAACTTCTGAGGAGCCGTTTTTCAATTTCGATCCCAAAACAAAGAAATATGAATTTTTTTCAAAACCACGTGAAAAAGTCATGAGAACGGAGTAGCGATAAAATTGCCGGCAGTCATACTTTTCTTGTAATGACCAAAACACAATTGGACCGAAAATGGACTTTTTAACCTCGAGAGTGAAAAGAATAATACCGATTTTTTTCTAAGAAACACCTTTTTTTGAACGAAAATTTTTTCATGGATCCCCTTCACATAGCAGTTGTCCAGAGCTGTGACAATGATCGTAGAGCGGTTTCTCAGAAAAACCTAAAACAGGGAAATTTGTACCTAAATGTTCCCCTGTTTTTTTGGACAAAAAGAGTTGTCTTTCTACATACCTTAACACAGCGGAAAATGCACCCAGAAATTTTTTCCCGTGAATTAAAAAGTGAAATATGAAGAATCTCTGAAATTTACCGGTTTTTATATCACTTTGTCGAAATATCAGTCGTGTAGTTCTGCAATAATCGGTCCGGTCAAGTTCTTGATACGTAGATAAATTTATATGATTTCTTTGAAGTTTACTTTATAAAATAAAAAGGGTGTTTTTTGATATGAGAGGTAGCTCTATTAATTGTCAGAGTGATGGAGGATGCTTAAAAAACCTTAGCAAATAAGTCGAAATTTTACGAATAATCACGAAACACTGTCGGAAAAGATCCACGCAAAGTGGGAAATGAAAACTATGAGTCATTTTTTAGAACCACCTGATCAAAGACGTGAAAAATCGATAAGGTTTTTTTGTGAAGATGATCCCAGTGATTAATTTGACCCTTGATTATTGCATAATGAAAATTCAGAAATAAACTTTGACTATAAATAAAGAAACTTGGGGGCTTTTTTCTGGTAGAAGGTCGTTGTCCGAGTTTATTTTAAAAATGTGAGGACCGGAGTAGTGAGGTGCAGAGTCAAAAGGTGTCATGAACAATGTTGTCCATTGGCAGGGGGTTGTGAAGATTTTGAGCTGAAATATTTGCTGCGGTGAGGTTGGGTTGTGAGTTCAGCTATGAAGATCCTTCTTTGTTTTGCTTCAAGAGGGTCCCTTAAAAGTTTTTTTAGGATGAGATTTTTTTGCAAAGAAGCAGTGGGTTTTTCCTATAATGAAATAATGATTGAAAATCCCCGACCCGTTTTTAAAAAAAGACAGAAAGATTGAAAATTTGTTACTGGATATTTTTTTCAAAAAAACCGGTTGGTTCGATCTTATCCCGATAAGAGTGAAAATTAATTTCTAACCTAATTTGTTACAGTTTTTGAGTTGTCCTTTAACACGGAGTCACCGGATGTTTCTTCTTCACTAAACTCGATGGGTGATGAGGGAGTATGACTAACTCTAAATGAGCACTCGGAAGGGGATGGGGACATTTCGTAGACGGAGTCAAACTCGACATCAGTATCACTGACCATCTCCCGGAAGTCCACAATTCTGGTCTTTATGGGACGTAGCTTATAAACAGATCTGACCAGATCAGATCGGATTGGATCACTCTCATAATGGCAGTCTACCAAATGTGGTATATTTGCGACGAGTAGACGATCGGGCCGTTTTCTTCTCTGGTCAAAAATGTTACAAAAAGTTTGAAGGGACACAACTATCTCCTGATCCATCAGATCAATCTTGTGTGCCCAGACATTGTCGAGTGCCTTAAAATAAGTGTAAAAAAAGTAGAGTTTTTTCGGTAAAACTCTAAAAATGTTGTTTTTTAAGTCAAAAATACTTTTAAAATAAATATTAGAGAAATAAAAAACTGAAAAATAAAACTTTATGATACAATGACTGGTACTTACAATTGTTAGGAGGTGAACCTCGTTTGAAAAATACGATTCTATAGCGGCTGTTGAGCGACCGATAAAGTCAAATTCCTGAGAAAATTTTTTTAAGAAAGTGTAAAAAACCAATATGATGAGCGGAGCGGCAACGAGGGTTTTTTTTGGGAGGATTAAAAAAAAGATTAGAATTTGGGATTTCTTTAAAAAAATTAAAAATGAAGTAAAAAAATACTAACCATATAGACTTTCGAGAGGTCTGTAGACATTTGTCGTAGATCTGTGATTTCCCGCACACAGCTTTGTTCGAATGAGAGTATGTCAAAATGATAAAAAATAACATTCAAAAAGTACTCCATACGGAACAAACTGTGTGGGTAGTCGACAGGATAACCGGTGATCCGCTGTCTGGTCCATCTTGAAGCTCTCACTATCCCGGGATGATAAAGGCACAGTCGGGAGAATCTTGCGGAGGAAGAATTAATTAGGTTGAATAATTCATTTCGAGCATTTCGAAAATGTGGTGGATATAAATGAAAGCATGACACCGTGTTTTCTGCTGCCTCTACAGCATATTTCTCTTCTTCCGCATTAAAAATGTGAGGGTTATCCTGAAAATGGATTACTTTAGCAAATTCTTTTTGTAGAAATAAAAAAACATTAGGATCTGCCCTTTTATCGGGATGAACCTATAGATCTCGATAGAAATGATTTCTCTTTGTTCTGATTTTAGAAAAATTATAAAAAAAGTTAATTTTAGGAAAAGTGATTTTAGTACTACCACTGGGCGTACAGCTCTGTTGAACCCCCCCTCCAGAAAGTACCAACTGTTCAAAATATTTTTTTGATAAATACGTTCATGTTTTTTTCATAAATACATAAAAAAATCAACAAATTTTTTTTGAAAAACAAGCACTAACAACTAAAATATTTTTTTGTTCTATAAAAATAAAAAAATTAATTACCAATGAATGGCACTCCAACAGGACCCATCGTATTCTCTCCTTGTCCCGAAATTCCGCTTCAAATCCATCACTGTATTCTACACAAAGTATGTCGGTGCCCCGGTATGTAATTTTTCTGGGCATCTTGTGCCGTTCGCCGTCACTCATATCAGAATCAGAGGCTTTTACTCTGAAAAAGTTTTTTTGGAGATTTTTTTATATACCCGTTGGTCATGCCACTAATTAAAGAAGTCTCTATTATAAAAGTATGATTAAAGCAAAAAAAGCGGAGGGATATGATCAAACAATACCCTTAAAAATCTAGACTGAAAATTAAAAAAATAGAATTTGAGATCACTGAAATTACACCTCACTAAGATCTGATTGGTAATGTAGTAAACACTATGACTAAAATTATATGTTATGAATCATAGCCTATAAATAAAAATGATATAAAAGTCAAAAACGGTCATGGTATCACACCAGAAGTCTCTAGGTTTGGATTGTTGAAATTTGGAATAATTGATTCAGAAATATAAAACCATTTATATTACTTCTTAGAAACTAAGAAGGTCTATAAAACTATATAATAAATAAAGTTATACAATCTTGTCATTAGGTTCAAGCATCAAAAGTTTAAAAATTAATAAGATAAAATGATCTAAACCTGATGATAAGGTTTTATTCACAAAATTTTTAAAAAAACACAAAAACATTTAAAAACTCATATGCTGATTATTTAAATTATTTTCACTCATCTTTTTTTTGACATACTGCAACATTTACTGTTATAAAGTCAAAGCCATTCTGCAACATTAGAATGCAAATAAAATATAATAATAATAATAATAGACATAGTCTTATTTTTTTCGTGTCATAAATATCCATAAAATTTTAAAAAGTCTAACTTTTTGAAATCATGCGGAAAATTTCAATATTTTGTAATGTAATTTCTAAATCCTATGATTTGTTCCATGATATAAATTTGTTATTCCNAAAAACATGCCAATGATTAAATTTTCGAAATTGTTACAGTCGAAATCTCGCAAGTAAGCACGCCATAACTTTCGCTAAAATAGTCTTCACGGTTGGAAAGATTCCACCATAAAGTTCTGAAATAGAAAAGAAAAAATAATGGTTATTAACCCAAATCCAAGCACGATATCATTATTAAAATAATAAAGTAAGGCAAAAAACTCGCTTTGGACAAGGTGTTTTATGCAAAAAACTGGTATTTTCATACGACATGAGGAAATAATGTCATTCTGGCTGCAGCTGTAAGTCTAAAGTTATTAATTTTTTTATATTTTTATAAGCACTACCCCAAAATTCCCTCCAGGGGTTAATAAATCTTGAATTAAAAGCTGGTTAAGATTCGGCAGTTTTTTTTCACATTAACATAAAATACAATTTGTGAACGATGAAAAATTACACATTCAAGATGATATCGACAGATTTTGAAAATAAATTTGAAATCAAAGTTCTTTAAGAAAGTATACAGGGTGCTAAGGCTTTTTTCCCTTCTTTTTTCGCAAACTGGGTTTACACTTATTTCGCCGTTTTGGACCTGTAGTTGATTATATTTTTATCAATCTTGCAGGTCAAACTGCAGCATTCTTATATTTTTAAATTTGAAAATGAACAAATAACAAGTATAATCTTAGCTGAAAGATTGTTGGAAGGCTATGACTCGTAGCCAACAAAATTTTAATATATATTTTTTAAGTGATTAATTTTGCGATCTTATTCAGATCAGCCATTTTACAACATTTTCATAATAACAAAATCACTATTTTCAAACAATTAACTTTTAAATTACGCTTAGATTTGCCTTTTCCAAATATGTGATAACTAAATAGTGCTATGACGAGCACAACAGCATAACAAATGTTCGGTATGATAAAATAATAATAAAAGCATCACTGAAAATTATTATTCGTTTTTGAGATTTTGATCGATAAAAATTTTGGAAATTTAAATTTCAAGCCATGATTTAACAATGTACAATTGCTTATGTTTTTGTAACTCAGTCGCATAAAAGTTTTTAGAATGAAGTAAAATGTAACATATTTCTAAAAAATTATAAAAAAGTCTGTTTCCCTGAGTTTTTTTGATTGATTTCTGTGGCGTAAAGCTCTGTTGAAATAGCATGATTTATCAATCTCCTCTGAGTCTTCTTTTATCGGGTTCTAAAAGAAGAATTATATTTACATAATATTATTTTCGGTTGGTGATCCAGCGTATTACAATTAATTTACAGTTGAAAATTTTGTTTTTTTGCATGTGCATTGCAGCATAGTGACGAATGTCATGCGAAGTCATGACAATGGCTCATGTCTTGTCTTAAATAGATGATTTCACATTAAAAAGCTAACTTGGAACAATCAAGCAACATTCTGATTTAGTTTTGCAATCAAGGATGTTGAGGACACGATATATGGGGGGAAACCCCCAACCCCCTAATGTGTTCTATGTGGGCCTTCGCCAGTTAGGGGAGGCCCCTAAAACCCTCAAATTGTATGGAGTTTAGGAACGATATATTGGGGGGGGGGAACCCCCTAAGTAAGATTTTCTTGGCGATAAAATGCTTCTGGTTGACATAGAGGTGATTATATTCCTCTGAGTCTTCTTTATCGGTTCTAAAATAAGAATTATATTATACATAATTTATTTTTCGGTTGAGTGCTCCAGCGTATACAATAATACTACAGTTGAAAAACTTGTTTTTTTGCATGTGCGATTGCAGCATGTGAATGTCATGCTCGAATGTCATGAACATTATTATTATTATTATATTTTTTTGCATTCTAATGTGCGAATGGCTTTGACTTTTATAACAGTAAATGTTGCAGTATGCTCAAAAAAAAGGGATGAGTGGAAAATAATTTAAATAATCAGCATATGAGCTTTTTAATTAATTTTGTGTTTTTTTTAAAGTTTGTTAATAAAACCTACATCTAAGTTTAGATATATTAATTATTAATTTTTTTAAAATTTGGCATAAACTCAATGACAAGATTGTTATAACTTTATTTATTTATATAATTATTATAGACTTTCTAAGCCTTCAAGATCTCGACATAATGGTTTCGCTTGTTTCTGAATCGAAAAAATCTTTTAATCTTGAATCATCCAATCTAGGGACTTCGGTGTGAGATAAATGCGTTTTTGACCTTTAATATCATTAATTTCAGGCTATGATGATTCATAACCTTAATTTTTAGTCATAGGTACTTACATTCCAATCAGATTACAGTGTGGTGTTAAAAGTGATTTAAGCAATTTAAAAAAAAACAGTACTACATATAGCAGAAAGTAAAACGAATAACACGCCTACGTTTTTCTACAAATTCGAAACTTTTTGCCTTACACGCCTACGCGTTTTTGTCAGTCGCATTCGTTTAGTTTGGACTTAGTAGTATTTTTGCTAACCTTATTTCTTGAATAAACGGCCACGTGATCATTTTTGTACCATGGTGTAATAAAAAAAAGCTTAGAATTTTTTTCTGATCACGATCAAAGGTTTTTTTGGTGATTCCGAAAATGTTTGCAAAAAATAAGTACTGTAATACATTAAAAATTTTCAAAAAAAAAACGCACAAACGTCATTTTGTTTCAAAGTTTATCCATAACTTTGTAACTGATCTTATCATTGATGATTAAGCGTCGTGAAATGTGATTAAATGGTGAATGGCAGCTAGATGGCAGAAATGCGGTCTACGAGTTAAGGGAGTGTGTGACGATAATTTTTACAAGTTTTCAAGTGCGGTTTCTGAGAAACATGGATAAGGAAATTATTTTATTATTTTTTTATCATGTAGGAAAACTCTTTGAAATAATACCAATACTATTTAAATCATAAGAAAGTTAAACCTACGCTCAGAAAATAACTCTTAATAGGCCTTCCAAAAAGCACTAAAAAGCCATCTCATACTTTGTTTGATATTATTTCTTTCTGTAATTTGACAGTCAGTCTTAATTCATACATACGGAAATCGTCTGGAATTCTTTTTTGAAATTTATGCCTTTAGTGGTCAAAACAGCCAATTTGGGAGGCCTACTGGAAAGCTATCTTCTCCTACAGTTTTCATGGATTTTTTAATTTATGCTGCAAAGTGTTGAAAAAGCCTGGCTTATAATCGTCTGGAGCCATTTTCTGAAAATTTTAGGGTGTTTTGAGGTGTTTGTGAATTTCCCCTTTTTTAAGAAAATTTTGGAAATATTTTCGAAAAAAACAATGATAAATTCAATTTAAACTTTTTTGGGTAGTTTTTAGAGTCAAATGTGTTCATTTACCAAATTTATATCCCTTATTCACACTTTTGTGAATGGAGGGCCGCTTAAAAACACACTACGTTTTCTAATCAGGGCCGGGATACTCACAAAAGTGTGAATAGGGGATATGTAACCAAATACAGTATGTGTTTTTTTACTTGCGAATTGAAAATAGCATTGAACGAAATTATCGCTAATTAAAAATGCTAACTAAGCGGATTATATTTTGAAAGCCAAGCTTGAGCCAGCTTTGTCCTTGGCGAAGGGTTTGAAACTATAATATTTGTAAAATGTCTTCTGATGCAGATTTCATTTGCAAGTAAAAAACACAAAAATGTATACATATAATGAAAACAAAAAAATTAGATCGAAATGGGTACTTTTCAATTCAGAAATCCTTAAATTTCATCATTAAATTCAGACCTCCTACAATAACTCGATTTTTTAAAAAAAAGAACTCAAAATCGAAAAAAATCTTATCAGTCAAAATACACCGGTGAAAAAATTTCGTACCGAAAAGTTGGCGAATAAAGAGTCGTTCTTGGGCCTTCCAGATATAGTCATCCAGTCTCAAAGATAACCCTATAGTAAAGGCTAGACCAAGATATTTTTACAAATCCCTAAAACGGGAGGAAAAAGTTAATCTACAATAATCGCGTAAAGCTTGCCCTCTGAAGATCTGATGAAAACAGAAACAGTTCAGAATATTAGTAAATCGATATTGTTAATTAATGTAATTTGGCTGTCAAAATGAAGGAGGGCATTTTGACACAATATACGGCACCGAGTCTATGAAACCCATCGGAATAACCGTTATTTCTTAGCGGAGGTTACGTCGCTGGCTGTTCTCGTTTGTTTTGATAGACCGGATAATAAGTAGGAATTGTACACTACAATTTAAAATAACGATTATTTTCAACCGAAAACACACGCGACAGTTTGTGACTTCAAACGCCCTATCGTTTCGGGAAGCGGTTTAAAGAGGTCACTGAGTTATGGCAACTAGCATGGTGATATAACTTGTAAGTTTGTGTTTAAGTTTTAACGTGACTGTGTCACGTGACAACCACGAAAAGCCTATAGTGACATGGTAGTTTTGTCAGTCTTGAACGACCAAATGACGTTGGGCTCTTGGTGTGTTATTTTGAAAAATTTTACTCTTCATACCAACTAAGAGGTAAATTTTGTCTCTTTATTTTTATGGCTAAAACTGTTTATTAGCGATTTTTTCTAGTGTGCGAAAATTTCAATCGACAGATTCCCAACATGTATGATTTTTGCGTCGAATTTCGGCTGTATGAAAGGATAAGCCACGTTATTTAACATGGAAAAATATTTTTTGAAAGTTTTCTGAAGTTTATAATATTTTTTTGAAAGTTTCTAAGTTTATTTTTAAGGAGGTCTACTATTTATCTTTGATCTGAGTCATGGAGCATGACCGATGACAACTATATGATATTTAATGAGTTAATCGAAGGATTAACTTGCTAAAAAATCTGAAAAAAAATTGGACAAAAAGCATTTCCGAAAACATTGAAAGTGTATTGAAAGCAGAAAGGTGATTTCTTGAACAAGTTCTAAAAATAAAAATTCCTACCAGTGTTAATGATTAAGGGGATTGAGTTGGGTGCACGTAGTAATTTTCAAACCACGGTCTCAAATTCGGTATTGTTTGTTCCTTGTTATCCATCTATCCAGACATGAGAAATTGATTAACAAGCAAAAAAAAAAGTTTTTTGTACTATCGAATAAGCTAGTGCAGAATATCGGATTTGGCTTGCAAAAATAATACTTTTCTTGTACCAATCCAGACTAAGGATAGTCTCAAATTTCAACAAAAAATAAAACTCACAAGGTAGCGAAAAATTACACTAAATGAAAGTATTGTTAAAATTAATATATACACAATTTGCCAATTTTTCAATATTTGTCATTTTTTACCGATGTATCAATGTAATATACGCCATAGAATCTGCATAAAAGTGATTGCGGGAATCCTGGTTGACAGACTTATTCTGATTTTTTTAGAATAAGAATTTACTTAGAGAATCCAAGAGAATGATTATGAAAAAAGAAATATAAAATCGGCATGGAACGTTCGTGAGTTAAACTTCGTTGTAAAAAAAATGAAGGATTTGCCTAGTATTATAATAGCCAATGAAATTTTCCAAAAAAAATTCCGAGCAAATTACAATGAATTAAAAAATGTTTTTAGCCTTATTGTAAGGGGAATTTTTCTGACAAATAATATCGGCATTATGTAAAGTTTGGAACGTGGATATGAAGTTAACTCAAGTGAAGAGAAAAAGCAGGGCAATTAAGTTTTATGCATTAACAGGTTGACTGGATAATTTCTAGAGATGAATCAGATTTTGACTTCTCAGGTTAAGAACTACAATATAGCAATTGATAATAAATGTTACTCAATTCTCACGAAAGATATTTGAGTTTTGAAAGGGCTATTTTCTGTTCCCAGCACAGTGCTGGAAGGCACTCCACAATCCCTCAACCAAACCGCAGAGAGTCAAAAATGTTGTTTAAATTTTTCCGACCATGAATCATGACTCATGAATCAGAGCCATAAAGAAAGGTTATAATCGTCTAAAAAAGTCCAAATATTAGATTGACAGACCTCCACGTGACGGGGGAGCGATATTTGATAATTCAAAAGGTACCTGACGGGTTTTTTACGGAACAGTAGTTTTTAGAATTTTTCTGGGACAGATTTAGAGTCAATGTAAATGAGAAAAATTTTAAGGTTTTTGAAATTTTCACACATAAACCGTAATTCAAGGAAATTGAGAATTACAGTGCGTTAGTGCCAATCAGACTGTATTTAGAAAATAATATACTTGTAAAAAGCTTTTAGTACCTGTTAAAAACCCTTAATCCCGCATACTTCATTTGGTAATATGTACCACTTTCGAATTAAAGAAAATCCGTTATTTTGAGAATATAGCTGTATCACATAACGTGTAATTGTGCATCACTGGGTTTTCAACTATGGGTCTTTCTTGGTGATTAAGTCTTCTCGTTTGCCTCTCTTTACTTTTTTGAATTATAGCAGACTTGCTGTAGCGCAACTTTCAATTCAAAATTGATATAAGTTTTTTAAACATGAAATTGCAAAAAATTGATTTTGAAAGGTTTCACAGTATAAATTTCAATTATGTAGTGTTTACAAAATTAGAAGTTATCCATTCAATCAGAAAAGTCATGCGACTGCTATTTGCCTTACTTGTGCGCAAGTTTATCGATATGTGTAAATAATATCCATCAGTTTTTCTTCAAAATGATGTTCACCGCCAAAAAAATATTTTCATGCTCTCTGAGAAAAATGGATACCTGAAATGAGAAAATTTAATATTTCTATAATGGTCTGATACAAAATTGTTAGAGCTGTAAATGCATTTATA
>SCLH01000007.1:369610-383936 GCA_004367855.1 Oikopleura vanhoeffeni
AGATAGCTTAAAAACATTCAAAACCATTTTTGAGTTTTGAAATTCCTTATTTCAAATCGTCCTAAACAATAATTTGAAATTTCGTGGGCTGATCAACAAAATTGTTGCTTAATTTTGTCAAAATAACTTTATTTGGCTGTAAAAAGTGCGTGAACGAAAATCTGCAGTACAAGTAAACTGAATTACGAAATGTTTAATTTGTATTTTTGCGGCTTTCGATTATTTATTGCACAATTTTTTGTTCAAATTGGTAGACTTTTCGCGCTTACTCATTTGTTATAGTTAAATTTTAGCTAGTTTTTGTCTCATTTTAGCTTGCAAAGTCAGCTCCAGCCAGCAAACGACACCGACCAATTAGACGTGAGATAGAACAAAAATCACCACAAGATTATTCAACGAGAGAGTGATCATCATGGTGCTAGCTTGAGCTGAAATCGCTGGCTAAAATCTGAACCAAAATTAAAAAAAAATGAGACTCGCTATCGGGACGGGATCGGTATTGAAAAAAAAATACAAATCGGGATCGAGATTTAAAATTCATCCCTTTTTAGATTATGTGCTCCCTTTTACGACCCTAATTTAAGGGTGTTGCGAAAAATTAATTCTTCATTTCGATATTTTTTTATATGTAGAATTCGGCATGTCTTATTTTTTGATCCTAAATGCCATATATTTTACCAAATTTGACTCTTTTTCAAATTTCCAAACACATGTTCTAGATTCCAAGTTCAAGTTTTTGTGTGAATTCCTAAGCGAAATTTTCTTTATTACAGCAGGGTCCGGCGGATAGGTGAGGGCGGATAGGTGAAATCCGGCTAATAGGTGAAGGTTTTGAGCGAAAAAACTTTTTTGGCGGATAGACGGCGGATAGACGTAAGGCAAAAGATAGGGGTTTATTTTCAAAACTTCCTAGGCAAAAAGATAGGCGTTTTCGAGAAGCCAAAATATAGGCATATTTGAGAATTTTTATGAATGACAAAACTATTTAATTAATTTGTCGTTTTATTCTATTTATCTAGTACAGTTGATTTGCCTCAAAAATCTGCACACAATTTTTGTTCAAATAAATTCCCAGCAATTATTTCATAGGCAATTTTTTCACGATAGCTATTTATTTCTTTCGTTTGAAAATCAAAGTTGAGACATCTTCTGGAANAAAAAAATAAGACTATTTTCAAAATTGAAATTTTCTCGAAAAACAATTATTTTAGAAAATAAAATTTTCTTCGAACATTAAAATTTCAACATCAAAAATCAGTAAAAATTTCAACTCCCTTTTACCAGCCTGACTCAAGAGTGTTGCAAAAAATTAACTTTCGATTTCGATCAAAAATTAAACTGATTTGAATGAGTACAGACTTCAAACTACAGTTTATAGCTGTTAATAAGAATTTTGGTAGTGGACATTACATAAAATGGCGCATCTGCAGCACATTGAATTTGTTGTATATCGTCATGACTAAGTTTGTGATCTTGTAGATATCAAGTTTTTAACATTGATCCAACATTATAATCTGGTTCGATCAAATTTAAGGACCCTTTAAGCTGCAAAATGGTGTTTATTATTTATAAAAAAATACTTTTAACCTTAGGAGATGTATCGGTTTCTTTTAACATGACAGAAGCTAAAGTCAAAAGTTACCAGGTTGCAAGTTAAGCAGGGGAGATTAAATTTCAACTAATTTTTCTTGGGGAAAGGGGGTAAAGAAAGTGGTGAACGAAGTGTGAGACTCGCACAGACTGTGACTCACAGTCTGTGAGTTACAGTGAAAGGGGGAAAACGGTGGGACAGTATACGGATCTCCACCTCGAATGTGTTCATAAATTCCAATCAAATATTGCTTAAGTTGACTGGCATGATGCTGATTGGGTTAAACTAATATGTTAAAGAAAACGAGAGCCAACTTAATCCAATCATCTCCACGCATTAAGGATGTGGGTGACGATATTTGGGCTCTTTTTCCAAATTTTCAAGTGAAATTTCCGAGAAACCTGGCTTTAGAAATAATTTCATTTTACTTCGAATACGTAGTACAACTCTTTAGAAAGTTGCCAGTGCCATTCAGAACATCAGGTACTATAACATACACTCAGAAAATTATTTATAGTAGGCGTCCCAAAAAGCACTAAAAAAACTACTTCTCATTCATTGCTCCATATCCCTTTATCACACTTTTGTTACTTTCTCGGCCCTACTACTTAAAAACACACTACGTTTGCTAANGGTGTTTTGAAGGGATAAATATAGATGCGCATCCCACAACACAGCCCTTTTTTCAAAATTTTGCCTCTAGTGGTCAAAAAGCTTATTTGAGAGCTTCACGCAAAAGCCTACTCATTCTTGAAAATATATAGAAAATTTTCAATTTGTGAATTAAATTCACCGCAAAGTCTGACTTATGGCCATAACAGAGCCCTTTTTATTTATTTTTCTCCAAAGTCTCAGAAAAGACTAGTCAATTTATAGTTTTTGTTGAAATTTTGAAAATAAATAAAATTAAAAGGTTGAAGTTAACCGTTTTTTGGCAGTATTTCGATTTTGAGTGTCTTCATTTTCAATAGTTAAACCTTATGAAAANTTTTTTTATCTAAAACCAATTTTATTTGAAAAAAAAATTCAGAAAAAAATCTAAGAACTTAAACAAACAACGAGAAATTCTCTATTTAATAGGTCAATCACAAAATTATTCTAATAACTCTCAATTATCGTCACTCATACTTAAGGGGTTAGCGGTCTTATTGACTTTAGGTCACTTTGAGGTCTCGAACGTCCCCAAAATTGCTAAGAAAGCCCAGAAAACAAAAAAATAGTGAAAAAACAAAAAAAAATTAAAATTTTTCTGGGTAATTTTCTTTGGAAAACATTGAAACCTAATTTTCGACCAGAAAAACTCAAAATATCAAAAAGCTGTTTACTTCAGCAGATTTTCTTCTCGGCAAGCTTCAATTTGATTATACTTTCGACTGAATCCGACGACTTTTATTTTCCGAGTTTTCACTTCCGGTTTACTAAAATGCGATTCTCTAGAATTTATACTGCATTCTGAAATTTAACCTATGAGGAGTAGTACTTTGAAGAGCGAAAGCCTTGAAATTAGGCGGTTTTTGTCAGTTATAGAAAATACTAGTCCGGAATTCAAAAATCTAATTTCAACAAATTATGAGCATTATTGTTTCCGTGGTTCATGCCAACTGTGAGTGGAATCGTATGCGAGTTCTAGGAGGTGTAGAAATTTGATTAGGCGTTCTAGAACTCGCCGCATGTTGGTCACCAGGATCGTTCAAAAATTATCTAGATAAATTATTTTTGTAGATTATGGATAGATCAACCAAATGGCTATTCTCAAAAGTTTTGAAGCAGTTTTGTATTCTGGTAAAATGAAGTACAAAAGTACATTTTTACGACTGCTACCCTCTTAAGGGGGTGGCATCGACTCGGAAAACTGGAGTCAATTTAACTTACGAAAATAATTAGTTTGTTTATTTTTTTGTGCTTATTATTGTTAGCTCAATCAGATAAATGTTTTTATCGCATTTTCTTGATTTTTTAATTAAACGAACAAAATAGCCACTTTTACTTTTTTCATGGATGCCCTACATATTTTCTGCCGCTGTTTGCAAAAATCATAAAATTTTTATTGTTATTTTTTGTCGAGCTTTTTGTAAAAGAAATATTATGAAAATTTTCCGCAAATCAAGTCCAAAAATTTTTTTATTAGTAGTTTTTTTTGAATTTTCCCCAATGAAAAATCTGGCAGAATCCAATGACTCAATTTCTAGTAATCATTAAGTTTTCCGTATGTTCAACTGATGAATTGGTCGCGCCATGGAATCATTTCTAAGACTAATCGATTAAAATTCACAATGTTTTTTGTAACCACCGGTTTGTGCAGATTTGGCACTGTTTGGAAAATTTTTATATCTCTCTCTCTCTGTCTCTATAAAAATTTGTAATAAAATTTTCGGTGTACTCGGCGTATACTCTTCGATAGTCAGGACATTTTTTAAATAATAAAACGGAAATAAAGGTCAATTTTTTTTCCAAAAAGCTGTTTTTCCTGTATTTTGGTCATTTTTTTGAACATTTTTCCATGGAAAAAAACTTGATATCTTTGAATGTCCATAATGATTCACCCACGTATTGCGGAGGTACAACGAAAATGTTTTGATATGTAATTAAATATCGTTTTGAAGAAAATCTGAGAGATTTCTTAACATCGGGGGACGATAATTGGGCTCTTTTTTACACCATTTTCAAGTAAGTTCTGAAGAACCTTCTTCAGAAATAATTAGTTTCTCTTCCAAAATAACTTAGTACAACTCTTAAGGATAGGTGCGAGTACTATTCAGAGCATCTGATAGCCTCAACTACGCTCAATAAATGTTTTTTTTGTATGGCGTCCCTCACAAAGCACTTACAAAAGCCTACTCCTCATCACTTTTTCTTTTTATTCTTGCGCGATTTCAACTTCCAAATATGAATGCAACATCTCCGAGCGGTAGAAAATTACTCAAAAATTCTTGCCCCTAGGGTCAAAACAGCGTTTTGGGAGCCTCACGCAAGAAGTCCTACTCCTCCTTGAAAACATGTATGTTTTTTAATCTTGTGTCTTCGAAATTCAACCGAAGTTTGATATTAAGGTCTAAAACGGTAGCTCTTTTTCCAGATTTCCTCTCCAAAGTCTCAAGGACACTTTTGAATTTCTTAGTATTTTGTTGAAATGTCTGATACTTTTTTGAAATTAAAAAAAAAATTTAAAAAATTGAAATTTAACGTTTTTTGGCAAGTATTCGAAGTGTAAGTGTCTACATTCGCATTTTCAAAGCTGACAATAACATTCTCGATCGAAATTGGTACCTTTCATTTCAAATTCTCTCAAAAATCTTCAAAAATCTCAAACTTATTTTTTTTTTTGAAAAAAAATCAAAATTTCAGAAAAAATCCTAAGGCTTTAAAAAACTTCAGTAGAAAATTCTTTTACAAAATGGGGCAATCAAAAAAGTTTTTCACTGAGAAATCTCAATTATCGTCCCCCACATCCTTAACTCGTAGACTTAAGACATGAATGCTGTACCGCAGACTTATTCAATCATTCCATTTTTCAATAGCTTAAAATAATATTCAGCCAAATTGCTATACAAATGATAAAACAAAATAAAATTTTAAAACGAATTTAAAGGCATTAATGAGGATAAGAAAACAAAAAGTTGGCGAAAATTACTTTCCCTGTAGCAGAAAAAAGTGGCAATAATAAGATGAAATTAAAACTTAATTTATATTTGGCAATTAACCTCATATATAAACTTCAAAATGATTTTTCTATCGCGTTCTGTCCTAAAAATAATTATAATGTTTTTACAAAAATTCTTAGTATAAAATGATCTTAAATTATTTTGGAACTCTAATTCCTCGTGTGAGAAAAAAAGATAGAGACACAACGCCTACGCATGATTCTTCTTCTCACTGATTCTTATGGTTAATCAGTGTTCGGCGGAAGTTTGGACTTCTAGACTGCTTTATTTAAACGCGGAGGCCAATTTTAAAAATGAATAAAAGTCCTTATAAATTCGTGACGATTCTTCTTAAGGGGTCTTCCACGTGATTTGAGTACTTTTGAAAAAAAAGTCATTGTACAGTAATTTTAAAAAAAGTACTCAAATTAACGTCAAAAAAATTCCAGGGTCAACTTCAAAAGTTTTTAAGAACATTTTTCTCATTAACCAATGTCCGAAATAATAATCAGGTGAGGATAATTCAAAAATAAGGTTGAAAAATATGTCAATAGATAAATCCTATTTCTCGATAAAAATATAAGATCACGTGACGTGTTTTGGAAAAATATTATAATGGTTTAAAAACTTCTTAAATTAGGTTGTTTATTGGCCCAAAAAATTTTTCGGGCGTAATTGTGATCACTATTTGTTTACTTCAAACCAAAACATTATTTCATAATTTGAACGGTCACGTGAATCGCTTTTGGATTCTTGTGTAATGGGAAAAAAGTCCTTAAAAACTTCTAAATCAACCACTTTACTCCTTTTAAAAATTTGATTTCAGCAATTTTTTGGAAAAAAACATAGTACTACTTTTACCAACCTTATTCTTAAATATACGGTCACGTGATCAATTTTCGGGCTTATGATGAAATGGAAAAAAATGTCTTAGAAATTTTTTTTGCTGATCACGATGAAAGGTTTAATTTGTGCTTTAAAGAAAATTTTTGCAAAAAAATAAGTACTGTATACAGTAAAAAATTTTCAAAAAAAAAACGCACAAACGTCCATTTTGTTTCAAAAGTTTATCGATAACTTTAATAACTGAATCTTGTCATCAAATGATTAAAGCGTCGTAAAATGAGATCTCAAATGGGGTGGTGGCCCACGCGTTGGCCTAAAAAATCGAGTCTACGAGTTAAGTTGAACTGGAATCACCATGAAAAGAGTTTTTTTTAACTATTTTTTTACAGTTACTCAGTAATGTTAAAAAATTAAAAATATTAAAGTTTGCAAGAACTATTAGTCCTTCGTGAACATCTTTTTATCTCAAAATCATTGGAAGCTGAAAGATGCGGTATAGCCGTGATTTAGCCCGACACACAGTAAGTTTTGGTTAAGCCAGGTTAACCGGATGGTTAATGGGGGTATAACAATCGTCACGTATAAATTATAATTGCTCCATGGTTTTACAGATGTTCATAAATATGTAACTAAATTTTATTTAGCATGTAAATTAAAAGTTTAAGGCCGTTCAAAAATGTCCATATTGATTCGAAAGAACCTACCAACGCTTCCGGGGGTAGCGGTCAGTTAAAATGTACCTTTGTTACCCACTTTACCAGATACAAAACTGCTTCGAAACTTTTGAGAATAGCCCATTTGTAGATCTGTTCTTAATCTACAAAAAAATTTATGAGAATAATTTTTGGCCGAATTTGTTGGAATTAGATTTTTGAAATTTTTTTTTTTCAAATTCTTTAAGGAGAATCGCATTTGTTAGTAACCGAAAGTGAAAACTCGGAAAATAAAAAGATTTAGTCGAATTCATCTCAAGAAAAAAATATTTCTTTCGGATGTTGCCAAAAATTTTTTTTCGAATTTTTTAGGAAATTTTTCTGATTTTGGTCGTAAAAATATTTGAAAGCCAAATAAAGTATATTGAATTCAAGTGTTGGGAAGCGCGTTTAATTAGCGGTTTCTAATTAATAAGAATAAAAAAAATTATTTTTACTTCAATTTAGAACAAGAAAATCTCTCGTTTTTTGCAGTGTGTTTTAAAAAACGATTTACAAAGTAAAAATTATGAAATCTTGAAAAAAATCAGATAATACGAATTAAGCCTTGAAGATAGCACTTTTGTAGAAAAAGTTTTTATTTAAAAAAATTCCGAAGTAGAAAAAAGATTTACTATCCCAAGAGAAACAAAAATAAAAAAGGTGCAAATACTGTTCTTTAACGCACCGATGCCCTTAACCTAAAAAACAGAAGACGCGCTACCAGCCCTTAATTAACTGCTATCATGAATTGCTCATTGGATTAAAATTATTTTTGGATAATAAAAATAATAAGTGTTTCTTGACCAAAATTGCGAATTGAATATCACGCGCATTTTGCTGAGTTTTTAGGTGCTTTTGCCAAAATTTTATATGCGCCCATTATCATCTGGAATCTAAAATTACTAACCGGAAGTTCGTTGTACTTAACTTCTAGTCGTATTATATCAATTTTTTGTAGCAATTCATTTTCCAAGGAGGTAATAGTCGCAATTAAGATCAACGCTTAATTTTTTCGGTACTGCGTACCTGAATGTCTGTGTAGAATTACAGGCTTGGCATGTAATCTTTGAATATTGCGTTTCACCTTTAAAATGGTGACCGAATGACAATTTCTGAAGTTATTCGATACTTTTCACGGATGGAAAGAGTGTGGTTATATACAGAATAGTATAAATGCGACAGTTGTATTTCTATTGGTTTTTGCCGACTTTGTGTGTGTGCTTATATTTAGCACTATGTGATGCGGGTTATTTTACACGGTGTGGAATTGACAGAGCATCAATCGCTAACATGCATTACAGTATTGTCGTGAAGTTTATCTTCATTCGATGTGGCTTCTTATCGACACGGCCATCTAGCTATTTATTGTATTACCTGGACGATAATACCGTCTTATCATTTTGATACCTGAGGGGTTCCGGCAGATTAGATCGGATCGATTTTTCCGATCCAATAAAAGTTCAAATTGTTATACTTAGTCGAAGCCGATTAGAGATCAGATAGGTTCGGATTTGTTTTTCCGACCGAATTTCCCATTTATTACTCATCTATTTACGTACGAAAAAAAAATTAAATTTTTTGGAGGAAAAATTGTTTTCGAATTTTGCCCGAATTTTCCGATTTTTGAAGTAATTTTTGGATAATTAACTAAATCTCGTGTTATAGACATTGGATGCGCAAAAATTTGTTGTCCTTTTTAATTTTTGAAATGCTTCAATAAAAATTTAAGTTTTTTTGAAAAAAATTAGATTTTTTTCAAAAGCTAATTTTTGATGCTACCCCAATTTTGAGCGTGCCGTAAATGAATGAACAATTGTTCCTTCAGACTATAAAAAACTATTTTTCAAATTTTGAAAGAATTTTTGGCAAGAATCCAGTTTGGTGTTTATTCTATTTCAAAGGAAGTTAACAGAAATAATTATATTATTTTTGCTTTAGAATTTTTCTTAAGTGAAATCATTTAAAACTAAAGATTGAACCAAATTCAATCAATCATTGATTTTAGAATCAAAATAAACAATTTGCTGAATATTGACTTTCCTTTCCAAACAAAAACGCTTTGAAAGCATATATCGTTTGCCTACTTTTTACAAATTTCACGCTAAAACAGCGGCATCGGGATATTAAAAGTGGCGTGTGAATTTAAGAGTTGTCAGCTCTCTGCGATTTCCACTGTACTGCCATTTGTCAGTCAATTCATAATCCCTTCATGGGTTGAAGGTGTTGAAAAATTAACGTTGGGTTTCTGTAATATTGGGCGCAATTTTCTCACTTTAAACTTAACATAATTTTGGTCGTCGAAAATTCAATGACGTTCATAAACAGGGGGAAGGCCCGCAATATTGCAGAAAAGTTTTTTTTTTCCCTTAAAAATTTGGCGATATTGCACTTTCGGTGTGACAGAAAGTAAAAATTTACATTCAAATGAAAAAAAATGCGTGGGCGAAATGTATAAGAAGGGTTCACGAGCAGGGATCGCAGAGTTTTGCTCTGCCTGCTTTTTACTGCTCTACTTTGATCTGCTTTACTTTTTTTAGAGCAGAGCGGAGCTGCTTTGAAATACCAGTAGAAGCAGAGCAAAGCAGACCAAGAGCTGAACTTTTCAAAAATAGCCCAGAGTAGAGCAGAGCAGACCAGAGCTGACCTTTTTAAAAATCAGGGTAGAGAGAAGCAAACGTGGTTGTGAATCAAAATTTTAAGACCAGAGCAAGAACCCAAATTTTTCAAACTTACTTTGAGATTGGCGCTTTATTCGGCGTATTTCGATATTATGCCCCGGGTCCCTCAAAAGTAATTTATAAATAAAGTCAAAAGTTTTGATGGAAAAATCATGAAATTTTTCAATAAAAAAATGTTTTATTTTTTTCCCTATAAAAAGCAGATCATTACCTTTTTCTAATTATTTTTCATGTAAATATGATAATGAAGTACACTGTGGACAATTTTTGATTGCTTAAATTTACTTTTAATTTAATTAAATTTTTTCCATGGGAATACTTGAAGTTGAAAATTTAGAATTTCACTTCCGAAAAAAAATATCTGCTCCTAGATATCAATAAATTTTTATTTTAACTGTTATGGCATGCACAAAAAAACTTTCCTAAAAACTGGCTAATACTCTACATTTGTATTTTATGTTATAATCCGATTAACTTTTCAGAAGGTGAAAAATAGGCCGAAAAATCCTAAATAAATCAACACCCCGTAATACTGGAACTAAACATTCGAAAATATTTCAATTAATATTTTGGGAACCCAAATCAAAATTCCTTTTATATGTGTTTGTTGAAAGAAAACATTTCTAACGATCCCGTTTTTTTGCTTTTTTGAATGATTTTAGGTATGCTTGAGCCACATGTGGCTCTGTGCTCACAGGGTAATATAATCTACCTTACCCCTTGGCTCAACATTTGAGCTCAAACCTCTAGTTAATATTTTTTTTTAGTCTTTTATCGTGTGTTTTTTTTTTTTTTTTTTTTTTTCGTATTTTTTTTTTTTTTGTGTGAGTTCTTTTTATTTGTTTTTTTTTGTTTGTATTTTATTTTTTTTTTTTTCTGTTTTTCTTTTTTTTTCGCATCTCTTATTTTTTTTGTTTTCACGTTGTGTGTCGGTTGGCATTTTTTTTTTCTTATTATTTTTTTTTTTTTTATTCTATTTTTTTTTTTTTTTTATTTTTTTTTTGTTATTTTTTGTTTTTTTTTCTTTTTTTGTTTTGTTTTTTTTTTTTGTTTTGTTTTTTTACTTGTTTTTTTCTTTTTTTTTTTTTTTTTTTTTCATTTTTTTTTTTTTATTTTTTTTTTCAACCCTTCAACCCCTTCCCCCCTAATTTTTGTGCCGAAATCCCCCATTATTTTTTTGTGGCCTAAACTTCATAAAAAAGTTTAGAGCAGAACCAGAGCAAACCAACTTTTTGGCTTTAGAGCAGAGCAGAGCAGCCAAAAATTCATTTTCGGTTTTAGAGCAGCAGACCAGAGCAAAACTAAATTCCAAAATATGCTTCTAGGGCAGACCAGACCAGAGCGGACCGATTAAAATAATGGTCCTAGAGCAGAGTAAGAGAAGCAAACGAATTTCAAAAAATCTGTCCGATCCTGGTTCACAGTAGATTCAAATAAATGAAGTAATCAAAAATGTTCACAATTTCGAACTCCCACCAAACACAATCGGAGTGGAAATTCAAAAAGTAGATCTGGGAAATTGAAATTTGAATATGACATCAATGGGGCATATAGGGCCTCCCCTGTATATAGGCTGTCCAAAATGGTTAAAATTTAGTCAAAATATCTTGTGAATTTGTATATCCCCTTAGGAAGTAGATTGTTAAATTCCTGGTTGTGGTCTTAGTACATTATGTACGTGAAGTAAGCTACCAAGTACTAAGACCAAACCAATAAAATAAAATCCACTTCCTAAGGGGATATACAATATAATTATATGAATTTTAATTAAAATACAACTCAGTCCGACCAAATCCACAGATTTTTTTATTTTTCACGTGCTAAATCATTTTTTGTAAAGATTTTTTCGATCTCATCCTGATATCCTGATTTGATTTCATTTTCTAGTTTTGATTATTGAAAATTATCATAAGTCATGAAGTATGAAAGAAACGGGATTTCTTTTTCTTTTTTCGTTATTTGCAATCAAATTTTGATTTTCCAAAAATTAGAATTTTTGAACCCTTTTACATTAGACTTCGGCGGTATATAATAATACAGACTGTAAAAATTGAGCGCTTTTCAAGCGGATGAGTTCGCTTTAATGTCTGTTTGTAAAGTTCAAGCCCTTTGAAAGTTCAATAAGTAACTCTTAACCGTCACATGCTCAAATCACCTTTTTCTCCCCTTTTCTTGGAATTTAATGTATATTTTGCATAAAGTTTCATTGAAATCTCATAAACTCCCCTCTAATTCCGTCGGGATTTTATGGCCTCTCATAAGATTTAGATCTAGTTATATAGTAATATCCATAATTACGTTGTCCCGTAGAACTTTCGAGTGTCAGAGAACCTAAAAAATCGTCGTGATTTGAAGTTGGTCAATACACACATTGAAATCTTGTGGTACTGAACCAAGGCCTCAAATCACGCCGTATTTCTTAACCGCTGGAATCACAGAGCCGAATAAAATTCGGTCTCAAGGCCATCCTAAACTCTTCTAAAAATGGGCAAAATAAATGTCACAGATTGTTTTCTTAGTTATAAAAAATTTGGGCGGTGACTTCAAAAAAAAATACTGCATTTTTTTTTGGATATTTGGTTCGATATTATGGGAGTTGGATTTTTCGCCGAAGGTGTTACTTCCCGGAAAAATTATTTCGAAAGCTAGACACCCAATACAAATGTGAGATAAGCCAGTTTTTAGGAAAGTGTTTTGTGCATGAAAAACACTTAACATTAAAATTTATTCGTATCTCGGACAGATATTTTGTTTTTGGAAGTGATTTTTCAAGAATTAATCGATTAAAGTATTCCCATGAAAGAAACAATTAATTTATCATAAAAATTATGTCAATGCAATAAAATTGTTCTTAACGACTGTCACTTGATACTAATATAACTAAAAATAATAATGAAAAGTGTATTAATCTGCTTTTTATTTGAAAAATAAGCGTTTTGGGTTTTTTATTTTCAATAGAATTCGTGATTTTTTCTTATCATTTTTATTTAACTCTTTTCAAAATATGACGTTTTGGATATGATGATTATATAGATTCTAATCGATTTAAAATCTGACACGTAGGTGATAGTTGTGCGTTTGGTACCCATTAAAAAATAAAATCCTTGTGAAAGACTACGATTGCGGCAACTATGCGACGTGATATGCTACACCTTGGTTTTCACCAACTATATTTTCTAGAACTAAAAATCAAAATTCTTAGAAATTGGAAATTGCATGTGAATGCAACCAAATATAAGCTTTCAACTGCCTATCGCAAAAGTTAATTTGAGCTCACTACCTTGGAGTTTTCTGTAAACAACGTCCAAAGTAAGAGCGATATATCGCTCTGGTGCCTTGGCGGAACTTTTTTTTCTGTGGAGTTCAGGGGTTAAAGGTCTCTGACGTCAAAATTATACGGGACACGTAAGTTATTAATCTTAGATATGCCCAATGCGACAGACACTACGGTTTACTGACTTTGGATGTATGAACGTCGCTATCATGAAGTTTGGTAAGATCGCAATTCATTTATGTTAAATGTAAAAAAACGGAAATTCCAAAGTATTATAGTGAAACGAGTTTGTCAAATCGGCTTTTGAGATAAATAAATTATTAATAGTTATCTGATACATTTATTGAAAAAATTTTTGTTTAAAACTTTTCAGCAAGTTTTGTTAAATATACTCGTGTGATCGTGAACTTTTTCAAGTTCGGGTATATTTTTAATGCAAAAAGTGTTATGCTGAACAACAGACGAAATTCAGAAATTTTTCATTTCACAAGAGCAACAAACTGCCCATTAATTTTCCAAAAAATTCTTCATTTTAAGAAATGTTTAGGGGTGACGTTGTGTGTAGTACAGTATATAGGGACTAAAATCTAAAGTATTTTAATTAAGATTTCATAAATGTATAGCTTTTTATCCCATAACATAAAATTTCCTGCTCTTCGAGTTTTCACGAAGTGATTTAGGACTGAACTTATGTGTTGGAAAACATTTTAAACTACATGGTCCATTGCATCCTCTCTNCTACATATTTTCTGACCGCTGTTTGAAAAATCATAAAATTTTTATTTGTTATTTTTTGTCGACTTTTTTAGAAATATTATGAAAATTTTCCGCAAATCAAGTCCAAAATTTTTTATTAGTAGTTTTTTGAATTTTCCATGAAAAATCTGGCAGAATCAATGACTCAATTTTCTAGTATCAATTAAGTTTCCGTATGTCAACTGATGACATGGTCGCGCCATGATCATTTCTAAACTATCGATTAAATTCACAATGTTTTTTGTACCACCGGTTTGTGCAATTTGGCACTGAATTTGGAAAATTTTATTCTTGCAAAAAATTTGTAATAAAATTTCGGTTGTATTCGGCGTCATCTCTTTCGATAGTCAGGACATTTTTAAATAATAAAACGGAAATAAAGGTCAATTTTTTTTCCAAAAAGCTGTTTTTCTGTATTTTTGGTCATTTTTGAGCATTTTTCATGGAAAAAAACTTTGATATCTTTGAATGTCCATAATGATTCACCCACGTATTAGCGGAGTACAACCGAAAATGTTTGAAGTTAATTAATATCGTTTTGAAAACAAATTCTTACATCGGGGGACGATAATTGGGCTCTTTTTTACACATTTTCAAGTGAAGTTTCTGAGAAACCTGTCTTCAGAAATAATTATTTTTCTTCCAAATACGTAGTACGACTCTTAAGGAAGGTGCGAGTACTATTCAGAGCATCTGATACCTCAACCTACGCTCAGAAAATGTTTTTTTGTAGGCGTCCCTAAAAGCACTAAAAAGCCTACTCCTCATCACTTTTTCTTGTTATTTGCGATTCAACTTCCAAATATGAATGCACATCTCCGAGCGGTAGAAAATTTCAAAATTTT
>SCLH01000007.1:385693-451525 GCA_004367855.1 Oikopleura vanhoeffeni
ACGCGTTGGCTAAAATCGAGTCTACGAGTTAAGTTGGAACTGGAATCACCATGAAAAGAGTTTTTTTATATTTTTACAGTTACTCAGTAATGTTAAAAAATTAAAAATATTAAAGTTTGCAAGAACTATTAGTCCTTCGTGAACATCTTTTATCTCAAAAAATTGAACTGAATGCGGTATACAAGTGATTAGCCGAAAACAGTAGTTTGGTTAAGCCAGGTTAACCGGATGGTTAATGGGGATAACAATGTCACGTATAAATTATTAATTGCTCATGGTTCCCAGATTTCATAATATGTAACTAAATTCTATTTAGCATGGGTAAATTAAAAGTTACAGGCCGTTCAAAATGTCCAATATTGGATTCGAAGACCCTACAACCTCCGGGGGTAGCGGTCGTTAAAATGTACCTTTGTACTCCACTTTACCAGGATACAAAACTGCTTCGAAACTTTTGAGAATAGCCATTTGGTAGATCTGTTCTTAATCTACAAAAATAATTTATGAGAATAATTTTTGGCCGAATTTGTTGGAATTAGATTTTTGAAATTTTTTTTTCAATTCTAGAGAATCGCATTTTAGTAAACCGGAAGTGAAAACTCGGAAAATAAAAGATTTAGTCGATTCATCTCATGAAAAAAAAATTTCTTTCGATGTGCCAAATTTTTTTTTTCGAATTTTTTAGAAATTTTCGATTTTGTCGTAAAAATCATTTGAAAGCAAATAAAATTAATTGAATTCAGTGGTTGGGACCGTTTATTACGGTTTCTAATTAATAAGAATAAAAAAAATTATTTTACTTCAATTTAGACAAGAAATCTCTCGTTTTTTGAGTGTGTTTTAAAAAAACGATTTACAAAGTAAAAATTATGAATCTGAAAAAAATCAGATAATACGAAGTAAGCTTGAAGATAGCACTTTTTGTATGAAAAAGTTTTTATTAAAAAATTCCGAAGTAGAAAAAAGTTTACTATCAAGAGAACAAAAATAAAAAAGGTGCAAATATGTCTCTAACCACCGATGCCCTTAACCTAAAAACAGTAAGACCGCTACCCCCTTAATTAATGCATCATTTGAATTGCTCATTGGATAAATTATTTTGGATAATAAAAATATATGTTCTTTGACCATAAATTGCGAATTGAATATCACGCAAGCAATTTTGCTGAGTTTTAGGTGCTTTGCCAAAATTTATTATCGCCCATTTCAATCTGGAACTAAAAATACTAACCGGAAGTTCGTTGCAACTTTTCGTATTTATACAATTTTTGTAGCCAATCCGTGATTTGTTAGACGCTGATCGGCTGATTTTTGTAGAAAACAGGCTTGGAGATTAAAAATTTTGATATTGCGTTTCCTTTAAAATGTGACTGAATGACAATTTATGAATTGTACTTATTTGAGAAGGGGTTCAAATAATAAACGCACAGTTTTTTATTGTTTGCCACTGTGAGTGTGCTCTATTTTACTTGATGTTTTCCGGTGTGAAATTTTAAGGAACTCGTAAACCAATGCAAATAAAAGTATGTTTGTTCTTATTCGAGGCTCTTCAACAACTCAAAACCATATAGTTTTAACTGCGAAATCGTCTTCATTTGATAAACCAGGGGTCGGCAGAATTAGATCGGATCGATTTTTCCGATCCAATAAAATTCAAATTGTATACTTAGTCGAGCCGATTAGAGATCAGGTAGGTTCGGATTTTTTTTCCGATCCGATTTCCATTTTATTATCTCATCTATTTACGTACGAAAAAAAAATTAATTTTTGGAGAAAATTGTTTCGAATTTTGCGAAATTTCCGATTTTTGAAGTATTTTTTGGATAATTAATTAAATCTCGTGTTATAGACATTGGATCGCACAATTTGTTGTCCTTTTCAATTTTTGAATGCTTCAATAAAAATTTTAAGTTTTCTTGAAAAAAAATTTGATTTTTTTTCAAAAGCTAATTTTTGATGCTACCCAATTTTGAGCGTGCGTATGACATGAACATTTTTCCTTCAGACTATAAAAATATTTTTCAAATTTTGAAAGATTTTTGGCAGAATCCAGTTTGTTTATTCTATTTCAAAGGAAGTTCAGAAATAATTATATTATTTTTCTTTAGAATTTTTCTTAAGTGAAATCATTTAAAACTAAAGATTGAACCAATTCATCATCATTGATTTAGAATCAAAATAAAAATTTGCTGAATATTGACTTTCACTTTCCAAACAAAACACTTTGAAGCATATATCGTTTGCCTACTTTTTACAATTTCACGCTAAAACAGCGGGCATCGGGAATATAAAAAGTGGCGTGTGAATTTTAAGAGTTGTCAGCTCTCTGCGATATCCCACTGTTACTGCATTTGTCAGTCAATTCATTAATCCCTTCATGGGTTGAAGGTGTGAAAAATTAACGTTGGGTTTCTGTAATATTGCGCAATTTTCTTCACTTTAAACTTAACATAATTTTTGGTCGTCGAAAATTCATACGTTCATACAGGGGGAGGCCCAATATTGCAGAAAGTTTTTTTTCTTAAAAATTTGGCGATATTGGCACTTTCGGTGGTGACAGAAATTAAAATTTACATTCAAAAATGAAAAAATGCGTGGGCGAAATGTATAAGAAGGGTTCACAGCAGGGATCGGCAGAGTTTGCTCTGCTCTGCTTTACTGCTCTACTTTGATCTGCTTTACTTTTTTAGAGCAGAGCGGAGCTGACTTTTGAAAATACCAGAGTAGAGCAGAGCAAAGCAGACCAGAGCTGACTTTTCAAAATACCAGAGTAGAGCAGAGCAGACCAGAGCTGACCTTTTTAAAAATCAGGGTAGAGCAGAGCAAACGTGTTGGAATCAAAATTTTAAGATCAGAGCAGACCCAAAATTTTCAAAACTCTACTTTGAGATTGCGTTTATTCGGCGTATTTCGATATTATGCCCCGGGTCCTCAAAAGTAATTTATAAATAAGTCAACAAATTGGCTGGAACATCATGATTTTCATAAAAAATGTTTATTTTCCCTAAAAGCAGATCATTAAAACTTTTTTATTATTTCAATGTAAATATGGTAATAAAGTACAACGTGGACAAATTTTTGGATTGCTTAAATATTCTTTCTATATATAACTTAAATATTTTTCATAGGGATCTGAAAGTTGAAAATTTAGAAATTTAACTCGAAAAAAAATATCCTGCTCATAGATAATCAATAAATTCTATTATTTAACTGTTATGCACAAAACACACACACTCTAAAAAACTAGCTAATCCACAATTTGATTTAATGTATAATTCCGAATTAATTTTTCAGGAAGTGAAACAAGGCGAAAAATCCTAAAAAATCAAACACCCTAATAACTGGAAAACTAAACATTGAAAATAATTTCAAGATTTTGGCGACCAAATCAAAAGCCTATCACACTTGTTTGAAAGAAAACATTCCTATACGAAATCCGTTTTTTGCCTTTGAATGATTTTAGTTAGCTGAGCTCACAAGGGTTAATATAATCTACCTTACCCCTTGGTCAATTTGAGCTCAAACCCTATTAATATTTTTACCCCTTCAACCCCTTCCCCCCCTAAATTTGTGCCGAAAATCCCCCCCTTATTTTTTTGTGCCTTCAAACTTCATACAAATTTAGAGCAGACCAGAGCAAACAAAAACTTTTTTGGCTTTAGAGCAGTGTAGAGCAGAGCAGCCAAAATTCATTTTCGGTTTAGAGCAGAGCAGACCAGAGCAAACTATTCAAAATATGCTTCTAGGGCAGACCAGACCAGACCAGAGCGGACCGATCAAAATATGGTCCTAGAGCAGAGTAGAGCAAAGCAAACGATTTCAAAAAATCTGCCGATCCCTGGTTCACAGTAGATTCAAATAAAGTGAAGTATCAAAATGTTCAAAATTTCGAACTCCACCAAACACAATCGAGTTGAAATTCAAAAAAGTAGATCTGGGAAATTGAATCTTGAAATATGACATCATGGGGCAATATGGGGCCTCCCCTGTATAAGGCTGTCCAAAATGGTTAAAATTTTAGTCAAAATATTTGTGAATTGTATATCCCCTTAGTAAGTAGATTGTTAAATTCTGGTTTGGTCTAGTACATTATGTACGTGAAGTAGTACCAATGTACTAGACCAAACCATAAAATAACAATCCACTTCCTAAGGGGATATACAATATACAGTATATGAATTTTATATTTAAAATACAACTCAGTCCGAACCAAATCCACAGATTTTTTATTTTCACCGTGCTAAATCATTTTTTGTAAGATTTTTTCGATCTCATCCTGATATCCTGATTTGATTTCATTTTCTTAGTTTTGATTATTGAAATTATCATAAGTCATGAAGTATGAAATAAACGGGATTTCTTTTTCTTTTTCGGTTATTTCAATCATTTTGTTTCCAAAATAATAGAATTTTTGACCCTTTACATTAGACTTGCGTATATAATAATACAGATGTAAAAATTGAGCGCTTTCAGCGGATGAGTTCGCTTTACATGTCTGTTTGTAAAAGTTCAAGCCCTTTGAAAGTTCAATAAGTACCTAACCTCACATGCTCAAATCACCTTTTTTCTCCTTTTCTTGGAATTTAATTATATTTTCCATAAAGTTTCCATGAAAATCTCATAAACTCCCCTCTAATTCGTCGGGTTTTAATGGTTCATAAGATTAGACTAGTTATATATAATATCATAGTTACGTGTCCCGTAGAACTTTGATGTCAGAGACCTAAAAAATCGTGGGATTTGATTGGTCAATACACACATTGACTCTTGTGTACTGACCAATCAAATCACGCCATTCTTAACCCTTGGAATCACAGAGCCGATATATCGCTCAAGCCTACCTAAAACCTTCTAGAATGGCAAAAAAAATTGTCACAGAATGTCTTATGAAAATCTTTGCGGGATTCCAAAAAAACTACCATTTTTTTTGGCATATTGCGTTCGAAATTTATAGGGGAGTGACTTCGCCGAATACTTCCGGAAAAATATAATTCGAAACAGAAACAATAACAAATGTAGATAAGTCCAGTTGTGCAGAAAACACTTACATTAAAATTTATTCGTACTTCTTGGACAGCTATTTTTTTGGAAAGTGATTTTCAGATTATCCAGATTTAATATCAGGAACAAAAATTATTATCAAAAAATTAATGTCATCAAAAATGTTCACAAACGTCACTTGATTAACTATATAACCAAAAATAAAATAAAGTGATTAATCTGCTCTATTATGAAAAATACCGGTTTCATAGAAATTCCGTGATTTTTTATCATTTATTTACTCTTTTCAAAATAACTTTGAATTGATGATAAGAATCAATCGGATAAAAATCTGACGTAAGGTAGATAGTTGTGCGTTGGTACCTCGCCAAAAAATAAAATTTGTGAAGACTACGGATGGCACTAACAAGCGTGATCTGCTACACCTTGGTGTCCAACTATATGTTCTAAAACTAAAAATCAATAATTCTAGAAATGAAGATTGAATGCAAAAATAAACTTTCAACTTCCTATCGCAAAATAATTGAGAGCTTCAACTACCTATGATTTTTGTAAGCAACGTCCAAAGTAGAGCCGATATATCGGCTCTGTGGCCTTGGCGGAACTTTTTTTTCTGGATTCCGGGTAAAGGTCTCTGACGGTCAAAGTTAATACGGGACACGTAAGTTTAATTTAAGATATGCCCGACCTAACGGTTTTATGACTTGGTGTAGACGTCTATCAATGAGTCTGGTAATGCGCAATTCATATATGTAATGTAAAAAAATAAGAATCCAAGTCATTATAGGAAACGAGTGTGTCAAATCGGCGCTTTTGAGAGTTACTAAATAAATTAAATAGTTATTTTGATACATATGAAAAGATATGTTTTGTAAACTTTTCAGGCAAGTTTGTTAATATACTCGTGATCGGAACTTTCAAATTCGGGGTATATTGTTTTAATGCAAAAAGTGTTATTAACCAAACGACAAATACGAATTTTTCATTTCAACAAGAGCACAAACTGCCCATTAAATTTGCAAAAATTCTTCCATTTTAGAAATTTAGGGTGACGTGTGTGTAGTACAGATTTAGGACCTAAAATCTAAATATTATAATGTTCATAAATATCAGCTTTATATCCATATCATAAATCCTGCCTTCGAGTTTTCACGAAGATGATAAGGACTGATAATGTGTGAAAAACAATTTTAAAACCTACATGGCCCATTGCTTCTTTATTCAATCAAAGATGTCCGATCTCAAATCTGTAAACAAAAAACAGTTAAAGTTAAAGGGGCGCAAAAAAATATTAACAAATAACCCACAGACTTGAATGCACCACAAACAAACCAGGGTTACTTGAACACAAACAGGCACTAAACGAATGTGCATAAAAATAAATCACTGCGCGGCGCGGCGCAAAGCTCCGCTAAACCGTCATTTTCGGAGCGAAATAAAATACTCGCATCCGCTCCCGCGCGATTTCTCCCTATATAAACACTCCAAAACAACCTACAAATTATCAAATAAAACAATTACTTTTTTATTGAGCAATTAAAAGTCTCATCTGTGTGATAAATTGTGAGAAAATCAAAGAAAAACCCCAAGTTTACTGAAATAGGGTCCACAGAGAAATTAATATGAAATTTGGCGGCAGATTTTCTCCACAAAACTGATTTTTGCGACGTCAGTTAAAGTCAGAGATGACGAGTCTTGTGCCCCGAAATATCAGCCTTGCAGAAACGGTCGAGAGATTCAGTGCACACGAACGTTGAGAATGAAACCGAAGTGTTTTGTAAATGACCCCCGGAAAGTGATTATAGGCAAATCGAAAATACAAAAAATAAAAAGATTTAGGATGCCAACTGGAACGAGGGACGGTATAATTTCAACAAATAATTACAGTTTCAAATTGATCGATAACCGAAACTACATTATACACTCAATAACTGCGGATAAATGTGTATTCATGGTGTATTGGTATCATCTCCAAAGTTCAAATTTAGTTTTTATTTCTGTGATAATATTTTTTAAAGACTTAAATTTTAATTAAGAACAATCAGCTAGTGAATAAAGGTAGGGACGGCAAAATTTTGATTTTATTCAAAAAAATAAATTTTCAAGGACAAATTGTCAAGCTTAACATAGGCATAATCCAAAAAAGGTTTCCCAATTTTCGACAGTAGCTGAAATTTTTTGTTGTACGAGTATATTCTTTCAAAGAGCTTACAATTGATAAAGTTAAAGAATTAAAGCAAAAAAAATTTTGCCGCTTCCTACGTTAGCCATGATATACAATAAATAACTTAATTTTTAAAAAATCAATTCGCGTATAAGCAAAATTATCAACGCTCAGTTATCCCAACTTATTTAATCTTATGAGGTGAAAAATGTACCACAACTCATTGGAAGTAACGATTTCTCAAATGTGTGAGTTATTTAGTAATGATACCTGGTGTAATTTAACTTAATTTGTATTTATCATGATCGAAATTTGAAATAGATGATTTCAGATAAATTTTATTTATTACCCCTCGTTATCGGACAAATTTTCCAGCATGGAAGTTACCTACTTAATTGGACAATAATTTACCGAAACATCTCGTATATCGTGGATACTTTCTCATGGTCGGAAGAGACTCTTATAAAAAAATAAAATTTAGATTCATACCGATAAAACTAACCCTTACTTTTAGTTTTGTGATAAGTTTGCAATAAAACGAGTCTGGGATAAATCACTCATTGAAAAGCATTGATGGTCACTGAAAATGTGCAAATCTCCCCCTTGAGTTGAATACGTACATACAGATTATAACAAAGTCCAACTGGGTGGAACAAATTGAAAAAATTTGGGGGGAACCCCCCAAGGTTTTTAAAAATTCTAGAATAATGATTTGGCCTTAGGGTGCTTCAGGTCACTAATTTTTGATCTCAGCTCGAAATTTTCAAAATCGAAAAGGTAAGAATGCGTAGCCAACTAACTCTTTAACGTGTGATTTAACGTTGTGGCTACGCTATTCTAACCAACAAGGTGATAAAGGGATATACGAGCATTATAAATTCTATAAATAAAATTTGGCTTCTCTGTTGGACAAAATTGGCTCGAATTTTATATCCGCGCTTAATATTTTGTTTTAAATTTTGATATAAAAACTTAAAATAATTGCTGCTCAGAAACAAAAAGGTCAAAGTACGAAAAATGACGGTTAGGTGTTTTTTAGTTTTGAAAATGTTTGAAAAATTTGAATAAATTAGAACTCAAAATTAAATTATCAATACGAATTTCAAAAATTAATGTTTTTCGTAAACTTCATTATTTTCAAAATTTCAAACTTTTTTCGAAAAAAAGTAATAACGATCTAGCGAGAACACTCACAAGTTCTGTTGTAAACACAGCTATTGATTTTGCTTACTGGAAACCCGACGCGTTTTCCCGTCACGATTAAAACAAAAGTTTTTTAATAAATTTTCAATATTTGAAAAGACAATATAACAATAGTGACACCGGTCCAGTAAAACCTCTGAAAATAGGTTGACTATCCCAAAAACAATAAAAGCCTTGTGATCGGAAAATTTTTGCGTACTGTTAGATAAAAAACAAACTTTTGCAGAACGACCCTAAAGCCTCCATATGTTTACGATCAAATACAAAAAAAGGGAACGCAAAAAATTGTTTTAGTTGTTTATTGTCTTGGCTTAATCCCAATCCATATTTAGGCTTTCACGTTGCGTATATGTCTATAAATCTCCTGCAGTAGGTCGATGGGCTCTTGATGAGGTTCCTATATTGTTAAATTGAGTTTCTCGGAAAGCCAAGATTTATAAATTAATTTCTTTTTTCTATACAATTATTTATTTCGTAGATGATAGAATTTTATGCTTTTAAAAAATGAAATTAGTCTCAAAATTTACAATTTATTTTTAAAAATTTCCACTTTTCGTTAATTAATGTGTTTCTGGCTGAAATTGCAAATATATATTTCTTAAGAACGTTTAGTCTTCGTATTTTTTCTTATATAATTGAAATCAATCTCGAAACATGTCAAATTTGAAATCAATTTTTTCCACGAAAAATTAATTCTGTTTTTGAAAATAAATTTTTTGTCGAAAAATTTAATTTTTTCCGAGCATATAATTTTTTTGATTTTCAAAAATTTGAATTTTGTATAAATATAAATTTCGTTGAATCAAACGGTTTAAACACAATTTGCTTAATACAAGATATTATAAGTCTTCACGTTGCGTATATGTTATAAATTCGCAATTCTCCTCGAGCGGGCGCTGTCCTTGAAAAGGTCATTAGATGGCGAAATACTTTACCCACATGGCAACTATTTGCGCAAAAACCATCGCCTCCGAATGTTGAAGCGATTATATTGGTTACGCAGTTCCTCACAGACTAAGTGATCTTCGAAGCATTAACGAGAAAGTAAGATGCTAACCAAAGATTATTCTCGAAATTCCCCCTTGAAAAACGGCGATGTACAGTAATCCTTATAAAAGGCGCCTGGACCAAAAATTTGCGTCAGCACTGGATACAAGCCTGGACCAAAGCCAGTCCAATATCCGACTACGATATGAACAAGCAAAACAGACTTCCTTGGACATTCTAATGGAATTAATGGACAAATGACGAATCTGTGAACCAAAGAGATTTATTATTCGATATAAGAACAATTGAGGAGACTGTGACTGTAATGGGCCGCAAATGAGTGTAATGCAGACCCACAAACAAACTACAAATTATATGTAGTGTGAACATAAAACGAAGGGGACCTTCAGATGGAAAGAATGCCAACCGCGTTAATACAGAGAAAATGGATGCAGCTGAGCGAGAAACCAAGATAATGAATGCAAACAAGGCAGTCCAATATTAGAAAAAATGAGCCTACAACATTTTTTTTAAATTTTTATTCGTCATTTTATTTTCAAAAAACTGCATAAAACCAAGATTTTAGATTGAACGTGGGCTATAAACAAATGATTACAAATGGGTCGATATATTTTTTCGAATTAAGTTAAAAAAGAGTCTAAAAATCGCAAAAATCTCGATTCTGATGATTATAATTGCAACCAATCAGAAGTGAGCTAAAACTATAAAAATCATCAAAAAAATTATTTCGTTTTGGTCATAAGCCGCCGAAACAAAAAAATTCAAAAAATGGTTCAGTAAATTTTCAGATCACATTATAAGGTCCTATATCGTTTGGACTGAACGCAATACTTTTCAAAGTAGCAATAAGCCATCGAATTCTCCCCTCAGATAAAATTTTTATATTGTATCAAGTCAAATTGACAAAATGATAAGATTTTTCTAAAGTGTAATATATTTTTACCCTAGAAACAATTCTTCAAAGAATTTTTAAACCGAAAAATTTTGAACATTTGGATCATTTTAGCAAATTATACATTAGTTTAAGTTCAACCAGCTGTAACGTGTAAAATACGTCGAATTCCTATTATAATAGGGATTAATCACCTCCCTTTGATTTTTGTTTGGCGAAGAAGAAATGAGTAGACGAATCGACAACTTCGGTCACGATTGGTGGCTTAACACCTTGACTGATCTCAAAAAATGAGTGACGATGAGTCTAACTCCGAATTTTTCGGTGATGACAATGTGTTGAATTTCTCGAAATGGTAAAATTTTAAATAAAGTTTAAAATTTATATTTTAAAACCAACGAGATCCCTGTCTTTTTTATTGACTAAACGTGTGCCGCAAGTGGGCATTTGTCGTTTTAATCTGAATATGTAAATAATCATTCGTTGATTTGAGGAGTGTAGTGGTTCAGCGATGAAACTCAGTGAGACGCAATATCACGTATTAAATAACAAGCGTACACACGCTGCGTATCCTCGCCTGAAACAACAAGAGGTGCGCGCTCAAAAATGAATAATTTCTTATAAATGAATGTTTCCATCATTTTTCACGTAGTAATTAATTTTAAGTGTATGTCAACACACGGCGGACCGTGTTATTAACGAAATAATCGAACGGAAAGGTCAATCCAGTGAACATGTACGCGCATTACAAGGAGGTGGCGTTTGCGCGTAGATTGCAACACACACCGAGCGGAACGATGGAAACTTGTTCCCCAGAATTCCGAAATTCCAGACGTGCCAAATGATTTTCAGAATTAGCTTGTTTAAAAATGCAACATGCCCAAGTAATTTCCAGATAACCTTTGTGATCAGACGATACCGGCGCCTGTAATGCAAAGTATAAATACACTGCCAACAACGTAATCAATTGCCGAAGGTTAACTGATTTTCCAGAATGTGACTCGTGCCTTGTCATTATGATTGCACTGCGAATAAACCATGTAAACCAAAAGTAACAAATGCGACTGAAGAAGTTGTGAAATGCAAGGAAAATTTTCAAAGAAGACTTGGTAAGATGCGCAGAGGATTTTTCCGAATTTCCAGTTGTGTCCATTGTAGTGCAGAGGTGGGTGACGTATTTTTGCAGAAAGTATGAATAATATAGCTGGACTAAACAAACTAGACGGAATTTTGTTCAAAATATTTACTCATGGAGATCAAGGTTTTTTCAACCAAATTTACTGTTAAGAATATTTCAAGCAGATACCTGGTGGCCTTGAAGAGTCAAAAGAGATATCGTGTCTCGTCCATCTTGGTTTGATTGCCAACATCGATCTAGACCTGTCTGCCACCAAGCTTTTACAAACAGTTCGAAATGCTATATAAAGAGGCACCATATTTTAGATGTCAAATTTCTCCCTATTAATAGAGATAGTTGAAAGACATCGATAAATACCAAAGTTATTTGTTTACCCAGCAACCACCCTTCTCAGAATGATAGCGGAAAACGCATAGGTGATATCGGAAACGGTGTTTTTTGCATTCAAACTCCACACTAAAAAAGCTCAATGGATGAATTTTTCCTTTTTTTCAGAACCACCGGTAACCGGAGTCTATTGATATAAGCATTTCGGTAAATATCACTTTATTGAGAAAAAAAAATCGAACTACGTTTTTTTTCTCTGAGAATGTCGAATCAGAAAGTTATAGTCAGAATAGGGTAATGTGTAGAAATCGTGAGATTAATGAACGAACACAGATGTTAAAAATTAAGCTTCCGGCCGATTGAAGAAAAAAAAATTGGGCCCACTCCGAGATTGCGGACCACTACACCAAAAATTACCTCCGGTTATATGCCGGGAACCGGATGATCCAAATCAACTTGATAACAATTTTTTTATTGAGCTTTTTAGTTGGCAGTGACATGCAAAAAAACATTTCTCGAATTCAGCTATGAGTTTTCCGTAACAGGCTGAGAAAGGGGTGGTTTGACTCAAAAAAAACTACTAAATAAATTGAATAACAGTTTGGAGTGGTTTCACATAATTACCTTCTCCCATGTTAAGGGTAATTAGAACTTAAGCTTGTGTGAAATAAAAGAGGCTTTAACAGTTATTTTTCCAAATAAAGCTTCTGATGGTCCACGATAATATTTCGTTCAAATGTCATCGAAAGTACGAGTTTCATGTGTGAAATTTGAAAAATTAACATAATTCCATATTAACCGATAGACTCTAAATGTCCAGAAAAAAGTTCTAAAAACATACCGTTCCGTAAATACCCGTCAGGTACCTATGAATTACAAACGCCGTCGATTACCATCTTAAAAATAAACTAGATGAGTGACTGTCCAAAATAAATATTTCTCATGTTAAAAAAACAATGGTATACCTTTCAAAGCGAATTTCGACGCGAAATTCAACTGCAGGGGTAAAAATTGGTCCAATTGAAATTCAGCACTAAAAAATCGCAAAAACAAGTGTTCAGCATAAAAAAATTAAAGACTAAAATTACCAGCTCTTAGTGGTAATAAAGATCTTGGAGTTAATTTACACACCATAATAAGTCACGCTTAATAAATCTCAAAATGACGAAACAAGTTTGCAAGAATATGCAATTTGTTTAATTAGAATAAAGGAATATTATTCCGTTTAAAATAAAATTTAAAGACCAGGAAAAGAAGGTTCGTTCTAGAGGATTTTTGCACCACAACGAGGCCCAAATGTTTTGTTTGTCAGCGGGATCGCATCTTATTTGTTGACGGTCACTACACCAAAAGCCAAAAAAATTCATGGAGACTTTTAGTTTGGTCATTAGGGTTTTTGTTTCGTAGAAAATAGCAGCCTCTTTTGACCAGAGCCCCCAGACTCAAACGCATCTTGTGACAAAAACAACCGTAGTGCAGTGCAAAAACCGCCTAGCCGGTGATAATGTGAAGGCTGTGCCCCATCCAATTTCACACACTATCCTCCCAATGCAACACGCTGTTTCTGCTCTGAAGAAGATCCACTGAAAAATTTTGCAATTCCATCCCTCAGCCGAGTTAGAATGTTTTTTGGCCCCGCGGCTATAACAGGACAAATGTATAAATTGCGATACGATCGTTGTCAATACATTCCCGGCTGTGAAAGAAATGTGATTGTTCCCCTATCGTACTTCTAAAAAACACTCACAAAAACGGCGAAATGGTCCCTGTGAGTCTAACAATTGGACCGTCAATGCACAGCCAGAATATACCGGATAGGATGGTGAAAGTGTGAAGATGGCATCCTAGGGATCAAACGGCTATTTGTCCCTGATGTAAATGCAGATTTGAATGGGTCAGAAAACCACATTTGCGACAAGAAAAACAGGATCTGCCCATGTAATCGATTAACGAGAAATGAGTCGACCAAAAATACGGGAGAAACAGTGAATAGCTTAGGTCGGATTTGTCAATTTCCAAGTGTGAATCATGCTCCGTGTCCAGCCAGATGAAGGTATAATAAACAACTCGCATATGAGCTTTTTTTTTGTCTGGCGAGTGTACTTGTCAGAAAAATGGTTGTGAGGTGGAACACTGTAAACATATGTAAACAGCGATTTTGGGATTTAAGAGTACAATGCCTACGGCTGCGTCAGATCGCCGTTGTCCACCAGTATAGAATTGATTAAGTAATATTAACATTACATCGTCTTTTAAAATTAAACTTCTTTGACGACTGAAAGTTGAAAGATTGTTGATGAAAATTTTAGTTCTTATGTCAAAAAGGCTCTGAAATTAAGACTAAAAAATTATAATAACGTGTTCATTGTTGGAATAAATTTCTATATAGATTATGCCGAAAATCAATTTTGGTTTTTCATTTCTAAATCAGAAATCCATACACATAGTTATAAATTTAATTGTGTTGTCTTTGCATTGCTCAGAAATTATGGCCAGCAACTGATTTTGCGGTACACAGAAACAGTGGAAGTTGGTTCTGAAGCGGTGAATTCTGCGTAAGGTGAAGGATGTATTTGAATAGATCAATCATATTAACGCCATGTTAAGGCAACCCGCTCAGGAACACAAAGACCCGGAATACTATAGTAATATTGTATAGAATAAATGCCCATCAGAAATTTTTAAAATACAGATCCGCACACACATTACTCATTGTAAGTTCAAGCTAACAAATAAAAATTGGTTCGCCTGGGCTTTGATACACGCCCATGAGTAATGCGTGCGGTTTAATTTAACATGACCGTCTAATTAAGTAGCATTTATGTGGTTGAAGCGAATCTCACAAAAACCACACTTTTCTAAATTATCGATTTTTAAGCCCATATTTTTAAAGTTTAATTAAGACTGGTTTAATGAACGAAAATTAAAGATTGCCATCGTCCGAGATGGCCAATGTTAACTGTAAAATCCCGCGTTTGTTCCCGCCGTTGCCCAAGTGCGAAGAAGGGTTTTATGGCCTAGACGAATCAAACTACTCTTGTTGTGAGCGCTTCGTCAATAGTGAGTAGTGTACAAAGGAGGTCATGTTAGTTGCGCTATTTGTGACCGAATCGAATTGGAAGCAATGATGATGCAAGGATCATAATTTTGGGGCGAAAATGTGACAGCATCTTGAAAGGGAAGTGCATACTAACACTTCTTCCAGTAACCATTTGAAGCAGAAGATGGTCTTCTTGAAAAATGGAGGTAGATGGTCAATAGTGGGTTTGAAAATCAAAATTTGCTGAGTTACTCCCTGAGAGCTATGCTGAAGCTTCAGATATTCAGTGTAATATTCTGAATAAAATTTGAAAGTGATTGCGAAATTGAAAAGGCGCGCACGTTGAACAGTAATGATACAAATAATAAGTGCTCACTCAAAAAATCCAATAAAGTGGGACACTTGAAAACAGGTGATATATCAGCACAAATTAACACCTCCGTATAAAATTTAAAGTGCTTTTGTCTCTAAATGCCCAATGTCCTAGGACCCATTTTTTTAAACTTTAACAAACTTCTCAAATTTGAAATAAGTTTCCAGATTCCACAAGCTTCGAAGACTCCAGTTTAAATTCTGTACAATTTACATGAATCTGAATAAAATATCCGGAAAACGGTCGTAATTACTATTTAACAAAAATTTAACATTAAATTTACCGGTGACACCTTGATATTATTTTGTGTCGACCAATTTGTCGCATTTCACACTGGTTAACTCGTAGACTTAGACATGAATCGTACCTGACAGAGTTTCGAATGGCGAAGCGCGTCGCCATACTTATAAATTCGACAGATAGCAAGTAAGCAATTACAACATACATTTGCAATAATGTTAAATAGATAATTAAGTCCAATTGCTATACAATGGTGAAAAAACACAAAAAAAAAAACGAAAAATTAAATGCCTATTACAATGAGGATAAGAAAAAAAAGTTGCCAAAATGTAGCCGTCCTATTACACACAAAAGTGTCAAATTATTAGAATGAAATACCGTTAATTTATATTGAAACTACTTCATCATACAAACTTCAAATGATTAATATTTCGGCTCGTCAAAAAAATAATTAAGTGTTTACAAAATTCTTTAGTAAAAGTACTCTTCAATTTTGTAACGAATTTTTATTCTCGTGATAAGAAAGATTAACGCATCTTTCTTTTGCGCCTACGCCAAATTCTTAGTCATACAGTATTTCGGAAGGTTAAGTTCTATAAATGCTTATTACAACGAGCCATTGTAAATGGCAAAAAGTCATAAAATCGTTACGATCTTAAGCGGCTCACCGTACTTGAGACTTGAAAAAAAGGCATAGTACAGTCATTGAAAAATACTCAATTACGTCAAAAATCCAGACGTTTGCAAAATTTGTTGCAAAAAAATAGTACTGGCATCTATACAGTAAACATGTAAAAACAAACGCACAAACTACATTTCTTGTTTCAAAGTTAAATCCGAGTAACCTTTATAGACTGATCTTGTCATTAATGAGTAAGTCGTAACGAATTAAATGGGTAGGCCACGCGTCGTCCAGAAACGAGTCCACGATTAAGAATAATATGATTTTTTAATTTTTAAGAAACCACGTGCCTACTGAGGACATTAAATCTGAATCAAATACTTATTTATCGACCCAACGCAAAAAATCTTTAACCCCAGCTTTAGCTCATCAATCACCCTATGAGTGGGGTGATAGTATTAGTGTACTTCGGGTTAGAGCTTTTCGTCGCTTTTGGTCGAATAAAGAGTTTCTTCTCTCAACTTGTTAACTAAACTTTGATTAATGGCGTATAATTATGCCACTGTAATTCGGGGCACGAAGATTGATTCATCTCCAGCCTAACACTGCCCTCTCAAAACAAGGTCCGAAGCAAAATCCAACGAAGTGAACAAACCCACTTGGAATGCGATTACGCATTGCGAAATAACAAAAATGATAATAAAAACAAATCATTTTAGACCGTCTATAAAAATGCCATATCAGAATCGGGAAACGGGTATCAAGTAAAAGGAGTAGGCTGAACTTAGAGATGACCAGTTAAGCAAATATTGTTTAAAACGAACAGGTCAGGCAATCCACAAAACTGCTGAAAACTAACCACGACACAACAACACAACAACAACCAAACAACAACCACCAACAAACCACAACCACAACACACCACAACAACACCAAACAAACCAACCACAACCAACAACAAACAACACAACACCACAACAACAAACCACAACCAATCCACACAAAAACCACACAACAACCATACAACAACCAAAAAACAACCACTACAACACCAAACACAACCACACAACAAACACACAACCACTACAGACAACCACCAAACAACGCACTACAACACCAACAACCACTACACAACCAAACACACCACAAAAACAAGCACAACAACAACCACCGAAACAACCAGAAAAACAGCACAGAAACAACCACTACACCAACCATAAACACTAGTACACAACCACCAACTTATACAGCCGCATCTGCTACAACACCACAATCTATACACAACTGATCACATTTAAATCTTTAACCCCTGCCACGGGATGGAATGAGTGCTTGGACGGATGGGGACAGAATTGTCACCATTTCTAAACTGCGCTGTCCCAATTCAACTGTCAAATTCGATCGCAAAATAGAGCAGAAATGGCCCTTGAAAAGCAAGAGGTTAAGATTTGTGGCAAATTTCGAAAACTCTTGCACAGAATTTGTAAATTTGTCATTAGATCGGGATAAGAGGCCATGGCCCACATGTTAATGCCCCTAGGAAGAATTAAATTCAGATTTTTGATTATAATATTTGATGAAACGAGGGTTGATGATCGCTTCCCGTAAGGATATACGACCCAGCGATTGGACCCAAATCAAAGCAGTAAAAAGCACGTGAAAATTTGCCCTACTTGTTAAAAGTTCGCGCGCTCTATAAAAATGTCCCAATCAACTAACACGGTCTAACAAATTCCCTAATAGAAAAATGTATAGAACAATAGTTGTGCAGTAAAGTTAATTTAAACGTGTTAATAAGTTATAATTACAGATAAGTGACAAAAACCAATAATAATAATTAAACTTAAGGGGTGGGCGCGTAATGCGTCCCTTCAATCACGCCTCAGAACACAGTCTAGGGCAGTGTAAAAATCTGCACGGATACCCGTTGTAGATGCTAGCCGTCAACGTACACATCCAAAGTCAAACTTGTCTACATAACCCCAGGTGTGAGTCTATCTAGAGCGCACTAAAACGGATGTTTTTAAAACTATTTCTTTAGAACCCACATACCAAAGCGTCTAAAAATACACAAAATCAGCGAATACATGAGAACAAACAATGAGGAGATTAGGAATCTTCGATTTCTTTGACTTGTTTTCTTCCAGAAGATCTGCACTTAAAACGACCGATTTGCCAGTTTTTTTCGACTTCAAACATCCTATCCTTCTTCGTCGTCAGACAAGCTTAGATAAGCACATTGTTCTTGACGAATAAGGTAGAAAATTTATGCGGTAAACATGATGAGAAGGAATTTTTGCACTAAAATTCTCAGAATCTCCAGAAATTGAATGAAATGAACCGAAATCAAAGCTTCGAAAAAAAGTTCGTCTCGCATCAGAACAAAAGCACACCGAGCAAAATTGACCAATTCACATGATCAAAAAGTGGCTACAGCAATCAAAAATTTTAACTCCATCAGCGTCAATATCGATAATTTGTTTAACATTGTGGCCTTAAAAAATGGAAATTTCTAGAATCGATTAAAGATTCCGATAATCTACAGCTCAGCATCGCTTTCGTGGTCATATCACGCAATATAAAAATGTTCATATATGGTGATGATCCCGGTTTTATGCGCGTGTAAAGCAAAAAAAGATTCGAATTTTGACAAATTCTAGCATTTTTGTGTCTAAGGTTGTTTTAAAAACAAAATTGCCACCATGAAATATCCTTGGGTCAACTTTAGATCATCAACCGATTCAATGTATTCATCAAAGTTCATATCTATAAAGGGCATCAAAAATTACGACGCCCATCCCCTAATACTATACTTCAAACAAATTTGAATTTTTCAAATATGTCATAAATTTTTCGTTTGCAGTCGAGATAAATTTAGCACCCAAGAACTGCTCAACGTGTGGAATATTAAAAAAACAAAGCTAAAATATTTATCGTCAATTTTTTTTTCGAGGTTCCAAATACTAGAAAATGAAGGAGAGCGCAAAATCCTCCTAGAGTAGATTGTAAATTCCGGTTGGTCTAGTACATTATGCGTAAGTAGTACTACTGTCAGACCAAATCATAATCCAAACCAATCTACTCCTAGGGAATCGTCCCAAACAACCGAAACAAAATTTATGAAAAAAAGCCAAAACCAAAACCTCAAAAACCGTACTAGCTTTATTCACCTAGAAAGCAAAAATTTTATCTGCGAAAATTGAGAAGGAATAGTTTTTACGGAGCCACCTTAAAACCGTTTTTCTGGAAAATCAACCAACTCGTGTTTTCGTTATTCGCGCGCGCAAGAAAAAACAAAATTTTGGAAAACGCCATGATAAATAAGTCAGTATTGCCGCTCTGATAATCCGAACAAATGGGAGATAACGATCCCTCAAAAACTCGCGAGAGAGACCTGTTTTAGTCGATTTAGAAGCCTATTTGGCAAGTCAGCGTGGTGCGCTAGACAGCATACTGTTTTAAAATCACTGAAGGAGTTTTCTCAAGTTCAAAAATTTATTAGAATCAGTTCGCTTGCCTGCTTGTTCAAATCGCGTAGTAAAAAGCTCAAATCACGACAACCACCCCTAAAGAGACAGATTCAAAAAAACTAACATGCCGCTTGTTAACGGTCCGGCCGTAAGCAGCTGTTGTATCTGAGGTCAAACGTATAATCTGTGAATAGGCCAAAAGGAATGTATTACATAAAATATATCCTGAATAAACATATTAAGGGTGATGTGCCTTCCCAAGAGATCGACTAAATTTCGTTAACACCAAACAGAGGAACGGACACCACACATTCACAACCTCAAGATCGTGCGTGTAGCGGAGAATATATTTTCCGTCTGAAGTTGAAGACGATGAGATGGAAGGCCGATGGAATAGTCGTGCGGACACATCGCTTGGCTCCCAGACAATACCTAAGAGCCAAAACATTCAAAGAAGAAAATGAATGAACCTGGTAAAATAAAAAGAAAAAGGACGGCAAATGATAGCATCGTTACACTTCATATAGACCTTCCGCCCGACTGGAAATCCATCAATGTCCTTCCGGGTACTTACCTAGTAAATCGGCGATTTCGAGCGAAAACTACCTAAAAAATCACACAGTTTACCGGTGAAATCCAGCATTTGACCGAGATGCTTTATCGATGCTCACTAATGAGGACGGCAAACGTTTCTATAACCTCAGATGACAAGTCCAACGCCCGGCAATATGTTTTGGTAATGGACTACTAACAAACTCGGATCGACTCCAAGCTTAAGTCAGCCGTCACCTAGAGAAAAAGGTCGAAAAAGCATTGAAAACATTAATGTTAAAGCAGCAGTCGACTTTTTATTTACCTGCCGACAGGGTGTCTTATCACAATGGAAGAGGAATTCGCTTTGTTACGATTCAACTGAAATATATTTTGACTAAAAAAGACGCTAGTTACAGAAAGCACTAATGATGCTAAAAATGAACTTATCCCTGTGTCAAATGAATTGAAATGGTAACTCCCCGACGTTGGTGTCACAGTCCATGGCCGAAATACTGAAAGGACAGGAAGACGCTACGACCTGCGAAACCGAAGTGTTGCAACGAAATTAACTCAACGAACGCACATTGTCCAGATAATTCCACGGCGGATATTATGTCCCTACAAAATTGAGACAAATGTCATGTTGAGATAAACGTTTTGTCCTAGAATTCTCAGGACAGTCTATCGTCTTAAGCATAACAGTGCGATGAATCAATCGAATCTAATTCATAAGGTGCACAACGCGGTAACTTGAAATATTGCCCTATCTAGGTTCGCATTTATTATATGAGGACTACTGCCATTTACCCTTCAAAACACCGACCTCCAGAAATCACCCTGTCATATGAAAATGACAACACCTCAAATGGTAAGATTAGCCTATACCTCGAGCACACTCGGTCAGCGAACACTTACATTGGCCGAAACAATTAGCAAGTTTCATCGAAAATTGCGGATTTTTGACTCGATTCCACCGATCCAAAACCGTCCAGAGTTGCAAGGCTCCCCACAAGTTAGTCACCATTCAAAAAAACCACGCCAGTCAAATGCCAAGCGGTACGGAGTAATCGAAAATAACGCGCCGTACGCATGTCAATCGTCAATTAAACCACACTTGTTCGGAAAAGAATTGCCAATCGAAGTGGTGTTAACTGCGCAACTTAAACAGTGCCGAATTGCTGGGCATACGACTTGCTAGAAACACGCGAATGTCTGTGCCCAAAAATACAAAAGCAGATTGACCCTCTTGCCCAACGCTAAGGTGACACCACATTCTGGATGTAACACTCAAGTTCACCAGAGGCAGCTGTGAATTCCAGAAAGAACTGACAGGAAACAGCTTTGTGAGTGTAAAGAAAATATCACTGGGAGAGCAGTGACAACTGTCTAACCAGGATTTTTGATGCCAATTTAGCACAATGCTCCTTGTAGATGATAAGAGGAACATAGAGATGCTAAACATGCGATGTCATTGATGGTTCTTGCAAATGTCAAAGCACGATGTTAAGGCTATCATGTGCATAGATGTCAGAGGGCAGTTTTTTCATTGCGAACGAACAGACGCTGTTCAAGCCTTATCCAATGTACGTCTACGAGTGTAAATGTAAAATTCGTTTATTAAGAGCATTACCCGACAATTTACGTCCGCAATTCATTCGAAATTTTTTCAAAAACTCACAATTAGATTATCTATAAGAAGTTTTCTTCAATGAAGCAACTTTTTCTTTAAAAATTGTTCAGCGATTTTAAATTAATAAAAGGCAAAAAACTTGATAAAATAAGTAGGAAAATATAATTCGAAATTCGAAATAACAGACTAAAAAAAACTGGTGAATATATGTATCTGAGTGGTTTTGAATTCAACACCAATCATCATTCACTCTATAAATTGATCAAAAAAAATATTGAATAGTGAAAGCGGTAAACGTAAAATGTCTCGAAACAAATCTAAAATCTGAAATCGCTTCGATCTGAGATGTTCTGCACCGCAGAAAGCCTTTGGTTAGCACTTGCTTACCACCTAACTAGTTAACTCCAGACACAAAATCAGCCGATGGCAATGCATGGCTGACCACGAGCGCCCATTGAAACGTCAATCAGCAAAAATAGGGTCGTGATGTCTACAGAACGACGCTGAAAACTGGAGTGTTCAGATCGGAAGAAATCAATATATTGAAAAATTATTGCTAATCTGACAAAATCATGTCTTGGATGTCGAAAAGGAAGTATTATTCAAAGTTATTTTACCATAAAAAAGAAATTTTGTTTTAAAAACGGTGATTTTGAATACCACGATCTAGAATGAACACGTGTTAGCGGAAATCAGCAACAAGTACCAGGCACTGTTACATTTTTCTGCATCGTTATTCTTGGTCTTACCCTCCGCCAATCAAAAAATTGAATCATTTCGAGCGATCCACTAGATCCAAGCAAAAAAATTTTACTGTCAGATTTTTAGCAAAAAATATGGGACACAAAACATCAATTACACCTTCAATTCAATTACTTTGATATAATTGACTCTGATACACACATAACGGACAAGTTTTAAAAATATTCCAAAGTGGGCCCCGAAGCAATCCGGTAGGAGGCTACTCAAGGAACTCACCAAAACCATTGTACTGGTACGCCGCATCTAGTAACGAGAACGATTAGGGTCTACGTGGTATCAGAATAATACAATTAGCTGCATGAAAGAATCAAGATAAGGAATAAGATAACGCTCATGCCGATAAACACCGCGAGGCCGATCTATAGCTAACGGTGGTGGCATGAAATTTCGGACATCTCCATAATCATCCGACCGGTGTTATCAAATATGACAAGGCAGTTATTGCTGGAAATGAATTTAATTGCCACCTGACCACACAAATGGCAATTTCTCGAAAAGTTGCGTCTTGGTTTAGAAAGATTAAATGACTAAAATCAAGGCCTAGTTACCAATGCGCGTTCTGAAATCAACTCAATTTAACCCTGCCAAGCAGCCGATTTGACGAAGATCGACGTTCTATGACATGGCAGCCGTAAAAGCGACAGATTACGCACAAGTCCTAGCCGAGTCGAAATGTGCGAAATGTCCCCAACGGGCATACCGCAAGCACGTGTGGAAAAATGCTTACCTGGTATACTGGGATTGGTCAAATATCAAACAGGGCAAATTCCGAAACGAGCCATAGTCAAATTCACAGCACTCGCGAAACTGTAATGAGACGGTTACTCACATAGCCCATATCGAAAGTAGAACAGTAGGAAGACCTACCAGCTAACGGGCTCCCCTGGAACGGTCATTCATACTCAACTAAAATACTTAATTAAATATGCTGACAGCACAGATGATGTTTATGGAGATGATGTGACCTGACAAAAACGTATCGGTACTGTGGTGACGACACACTGTTGGCATAGAATGTCAATTTGGTGAAGCTGGAGATCCCCGGAATCTCTGAAACAAACTCTGAGGATGCAAAATTTGCCCATGTCCGCTAGAGCAGCATAAGCATGGCGAGAAAAATGTGCGATAGGCGGCGAAGACCTGGACGCGATAAAATTGCTTGCATTTACTTACAAACAGGCCTTGACGATTTTGCGAATTCGCCAGTGCCGAGTTCATGCTCCCTTCACTACCATCCAATGGTCTCGTATATAACGTTGCAGCTTGAGAAAAATCCCGGCACAAATTGATGGTACAATGTACTGTAAAGGGGTATTCTGGTGCAAAATGTGAAAAATGCGCAGTATCGGCTGGTTTGGAAATCCGTCTAATGAATTAATCAGTTACTGTGACTGATTGACTGTAACCGGAAATCTAGACATTGAGTCACGGAAATGTCAATGTGATCGTTAGAATGGACATGCCTTGCATTTCTCAATGGGACAATCTGGAAAAATTGCGAAAATGTTGAACTATTCAAATTTTGGCAGATCTTGAACAATCGAAGTGTCAGATTGCACTGTGAAATGGCGGCGCATTCGTGACAAAAAAAAGGACATGGTGAATAGAAGCAAATGCATCGGTGGAAAATGTGATAACTGACGCTAAGGATTGCTGAATTTCCGCTGCCATGAAACTGGATTCAAGAATGCGCCGCGATCAAGCGGCGCAACATGATCACTTACCGCAACCAATCAACGTGAATTGTCGCAAACACGCGCGTCAGGCGGACAAAAAGTGACAATAACGCTACCAGGAAGCATTTTCAACCTCCAGGACGGATGATGCTCATCGCGATGTCAGATTATCAAAGCCCGGTGTGAATTCTTTACCAGCACTTGCTTTGCCCAGGAGGAATAACTGGAAAACAATGTACCAATGCGAAAATCCGCAGAAATGTGCCTGTTCTTATTCGAGGGAACACAAAATGGCAAACATTGCATAATGTATAAATTGGCTTTAGCCCGCAATGAGGAAAATTTGGCATGATGAGAAAATATCAAATCTATCAGCATGGCATAAAATGTCAGACCCGACATCTCACGATTGATGAGAATACAAAAGCGGTGGGTTGCCAACCGAAAACTGAAAACTTGAATCAAAAATAGTTGAAAATCAGAGTTTTGCGGCCATGACAAGCATAAAAACGAAAATGTCGCAACTGCGTATATCCCGGTATATGAAACTTTGTCCGCCCCCTACANAATATAACTTTTCAACTTCCTATCGCAAAAGTAATTTGAGCTTCAACTACCTTGAGTTTTCTGTAAACAACGTCCAAAGTAGAGCCGATATATCGGCTCTGGTGCCTTGGCGGAACTTTTTTTTCTGTGATTCCAGGGGTTAAGGTCTCTGACGTCAAAGTTATACGGGACACGTAAGTTTAATCTTAGATATGCCCACCTACGGTTTACTGACTTTGGTGTAGACGTCTATCATGAGTTTGGTAGATCGCAATTCATTTATGTTAAATGTAAAAAAACGGAATTCCAAGTATTATAGTGAAACGAGTTGTCAATCGGGCTTTTGAGAGTTAAATAAATTATTAAATAGTTATTTTGATACATTATGAAAACAATTTTTGTTTAAACTTTTCAGCAAGTTTTGTTAATATACTCGTGTGATCGTGAACTTTTCAAATTCGGGGTATATTTTTTAATGCAAAAATGTGTTATTAACAACGACAAATCAGAATTTTTCATTTCACAAGAGCACAAACTGCCCATTAATTTGCAAAAATTCTTCATTTTTTGAAATTTTAGGGGTGACGTTGTGTGTAGTACAGTATTTAGGGACTAAAATCTAAAGTATTTTATTAATTTCATAAATGTATCAGCTTTTATCCCATAACAATAAAATTTCCTGCTCTTCGAGTTTTCACGAAGTGATTTAGGACTGATATATGTGTTGGAAAACATTTAAACTACATGGCCCATTGCTTTCTTATTCAATCAAAGATGTTCCGAGTCTCAAATTTTGTAAACAAAAAAAATATGTTAAAGTTAAAGGGGGCAAAAAAAATTATTAACAAATAACCCAAGACTTGATATGCACCACAAACAAAACAGGGGGTTACTTTGAACAAAACAGGGGCTACTAAAGATGTGCATAATATAATAAATCAGCTGCGCGCGCGGGTCAAAGCTCCCCTAAACCGTCATTTTCGGAGCGAAAATAAAATACTCGTCATCGCTCCCGCGCGGATTTCTCCCTATTTATAAACAGCCCAACAATCCTACAAATTTATCATAAACAATTTACTTTTTTTATTGAGCAATTTAAAAGTCTCAATTTGTGAGAATTTTGTGAGAAAATTCAAAGAAAAACCCCAAGTTTACTGGAAATAGGGTTCACAGAGAAATTTGAATATGATTTGGCGGCAGATTTTACTCACAAACTTGATTTTTGCCGACGTCAGTAAAGTCAGAGATGACGGAGTCTTGGCCCCGAAATATTTCAACCTTGCAAAAGGGTCGAGGATTCATGCAACTGCAACTTGTGGAGAATTGAAACCGGAAGTGTTTTGTAAATTATCCGCCGGAAGTGATTATATGGCAAATCGAAATACAAAAATAAAAGATTTATGGATGCCAACTGGAACTGAGGGACAGGTAAATTTCAAAAGTAAATTAAAGTTTCAAATTTTGATCGATAAGGAAATAATTATACACTCAAAACTGCGGAAAATTGTATTCACTGGTTGTATTGGTATCATAACCTTCCAAAGTTGTCAATTTAGTATTTTTATTTATCTGTTGATAATATTTTTTTTTTAAAACGTTAAATTTTAATTAAGAAAATCAGCTAGTGAATAAAGGTAGGGACGGCAAAATTTTGATTTTTTTCAAAAAAATATTTCAAGGACAATTTCAAGCTTAACATAGGCAAATCCAAAAAAGGTTTCTCATTTTCGAGCAGTAGCTGAAATTTTTTTGTTGTACTGACGTTATATTTTTCAAGAGCTACAATTTGAATAAAGTTAAAAATATTTAGCAAAAAAAATTTTGCCTTCCTACGTTTAGCTATGATAGTTCAAGTAATAACTTATTTTTTATATATATATCAATTCGCGTTATAGACGCAAATTATTCAAACGCTCAGTTATCCAGACTTATTTAATTTATGAGGTTGAAAAATGTACACAACTCATTTGAAGTAACGATTTTCTCAAATTGTGTGCGTTATTTAGAATGAGTACCTGGTGTATTAACTTTTTAATTTGTATTTATCAGATCGAAATTTTTTGAAAGTATGATTTTCAGATAATTATCCTTTTATTTATTACCCCCTCGTTATCGGACAAATTTTCAGCATGGATGAGTTTACCACTTTAATTGGACATAATTTTAACCGGGAACACCTCGTTATTATCGTGTTGTACTTTCTCATGGTCGGGAATGAGACTCTTAAAAAATTTAAAATTTAGATTCATACCGATAAAAAAACTAACCCTTACTTTTTAGTTTTGTGATATTTGCAATAATACGAGTCCTGGGAGAAATCACTCTATTGAAAATGCGATTGATGGTACTGAAAAATGGTGGCAATCTCCTCCCTTGAGTTCGAATACGTACGATACAGATTATAACAAAGTCAATGTGACAATTGATTTGGGACAGGTAAAAATTTCTATAAATTTGATTTTTGGCCTTAGGGTGCTTCAGGTCACTAACTTTTTTGATCTTCAGCTCGAAATTTTCAAATCGAAAAGTATAGAATGCGTAGCCACTACTCCTTTTAACGTGTGATTTTAACGTTGTGGCTACGCATTCTAACCAAAAGGTGATAAAGGGATATACGAGCATTTATAAATTCTATAAATAAATTTGGCTCTCTGTTGGAAAAATTTGCTCGAAATTTTTAATTCGCGCTTATATTTTTGTTTTTAATATTTTTGATATAAAACTTAAAATAATTGTGCTTGCAAAAAGACTAAAAAGGTCAAAGTCACGAAAATGACGGTTATGGTGTTTTTTTTAATTTTGAAATGTTTTGAAAAATTTTGGAATAATTAGAACTTTCAAAAATTTTAATTATCATACGAATTTGAAAAATTTATGTTTTTTCGTAAACTCAATTATTTTTCAATTTCAAACTTTTTTCGAAAAAAAGTAATAATCGATCTAGGCGAGAACACTCACAAGTTTTTTGTAAACACACTATTGATTTTGTTCTTCTGGAAATCCCGACGCGTTTATCCCGTTATTGATTTAAACAAAAGATTTTTTTATAAATTTTCAATATTTGAAAAGGATCAATACAACAATAGGTGACTACCGGTCCATAAACCTCTGAAAATAGGTTGAGTATCCCAAAACAATAAAAGCTTTTTGATCGGGAAAATTTTTGCGTACTGTTAATAAAAAACAAACTTTTGCAGAACGACCCTAAAGCCTCCATTGTTTACGATCAAATACAAAAAAAAGGAACGAAAAATTTGTTTAGTTTTATTGTCTTGGCCTTATCCATCATATTTTAGGTCTTTCACGTTGCGTATATTGTTATAAAATTCTCCTTGAGTAGGTCGATGGGCTCTTGATAGGTCCTATTTTTGTTAAATTGAGTTTTCTCGGAAATCCAAGATTTTTAAAATTTAATTTTTTTTCGAAAATTTTATTTTTTCGATAGATTAGAATTTTATGCTTTTAAAAATTGAAATTATCTCAAAATTTACAGTTATTTTTAAAATTTCACTTTTTCGTTAATAATGTTTTTCTGCTGAAAATTGCAATAATATTTCTTTAAGAACTTTAGTTCTTTCGTAATTTTTTTCTTATATAATTGAAATCATCTCGAAAATGTCAAATTTTGAAAATCAATTTTTCTTTCGAAAATTAAATTCTTTTTTTGAAAATTAAATTCTTTTTTTGAAAATTAAATTTTTTGTCGAAAATTTAATTTTTTTCCGACATTATATTTTTTTTTGATTTTCAAAAATTTGAATTTTTTATAAATATGAAATTCTTTGAATCAAACGGTTTAAACACAATTTTTGCTTATACAATATATTTTAGGTCTTTCACGTTGCTTATATTGTTATTAAATTCGCAAATTCTCCTCGAGCGGGTCGCTGGGTCCTTGAAAGGTCATTAGATGGCGAAAACTTTACCCCATGGCAATATTTCGCAAACCATGCCTCCGAATGTGAACGATTATTTGGTACGATTCCCACAGGAGCTAATGATTTCGTAGATTTTAACGATGAAGTAAGATGTACCAAAGATTATTCTGAAATTCCCCCTCTTGAAAACGGCGAGGTTATCGTATCCTTTATAAAAGGCCGGCCTGGAGCAAATAATTTTTGGTCAGCACCTGGATTACAAGCCTGGACCAAAGCCAGTCATATCCGACTACGATTTGAACAAGCAAAAACACTTCTTGGACATTTAATGGGAATTATGGAAAATGACGAATCTGTGACCAGAAGATATTTTTATTCGATTAAAGATATTTCAATTGGAGGGAGATGTGACTGTAATGGGCACGCAAATGAGTGTAATGCAGACCCAAATCATAACTACAAATTATTATGTCAGTGTGAACATAAAACGATGGGGATTTCATGTGAAGAATGCCAACCGCTTTTTAATCAGAGAAAATGGATGCATGCTGAGAGAAACCAAGATAATGAATGCAAACAGGCAAGTCCAATTATTAGAAAAAATAAGCCTACGAACATTTTTTTATAATTTTTTCATCGTCATTTTATTTTCAAAAAGTCTGCATAAAACTCATGATTTTTAGATTGAACGTGGCTATAAAAAATTGATTAAAATGTGTGTCGATATATTTTTCGGAATTAACGTTAAAAATGAGTCTTAAAATCGGCAAAAATTCTCGATTCTGATTGATTATAATTGCAACCAATCAGAATTGAGCTAAAATGATAAAATAGTCAAAAAATTATTTCGTTTTGGTCATAAGCGCAGAACTTCAAGAAACAAAAAAATTTCAAAAAATTGGTTCATTGAAATTTTAAGATCACATTATAAGGTCCTTATATCGTTTTTGACTGAACGCAATACTTTTCAAAGTAGCAAAAGCCATCGAATTTCCTCCTCTCAGATTAACATTTTATATTTTATCAAGTCTAAATTGAACCAAAAATGATAGATTTTTCGGTGATGAATGTTTGTTGAATTTCTCGAAAATGTAAAATCTTTAAAATTTAAAGTTTAAATTTATATTTTTAATAAGCAACGAGATCCCTTGTCTTTTATTGACTAAACGTTGCCCAAGTTGGCATTTTTTAAATTGAATATGTAAAAATCATTCGTTGATTTGGGAGTGTAGTGGTTTCAGCGATGAAACTCTAGTGAGCGCAATAAGTCACGATAAATAACAAGCGTACACTACGCTGCGTATTCTTCGCCTGAAACAACAGAGGTGCGCGCTCAAAAATGAATAATTTGCTTTAAAATTAATGTTTTCCATCATTTTTCACGTTAGTAATTTAATTTTATAGTGTAATTGTCACAACCACGCGGACCGTTGTTATTATGACGAAATAATCGAACGGAAAGGTCAATCCATGAACATGTACGGCATTTACAAAGGAGGTGGCGTTTGCGTAGATTGCAAGCACAACACGGCCGGAATCAATTGTGAAACTTGTGTCCCAGGATATTTCCGAAATTCCGACGTGCCAATGATTTCAGAATTAGCTTGTTTAAAATGCAACTGCCCAAGTAATTTTACAGATACCTCTTGTGATCACGATACCGGGGCCTGTAAATGCAAAGATAAATACACTGGCCACAACTGTAATCAATGTGCCGAAGGTTATACTGATTTTCCAGAATGTGACTCGTGCCCTTGTCATTATGATGGCACTGCGAATAAACAATGTAAACCAAAAGTAACAAATGGCGACGAAGAAGTTTGTGAATGCAAGGAAAATTTTTCAGGACAGTTTTGTAATGAATGCGCAGACGGATTTTTTAATTTTCCAGATTGTGTTCCATGTGAATGTCAAGGGTGGTTTACTATTTTTTCCAGAAAGTATGAATAATATCTAAACTGACTAAACAAACTAGACTGTAGATTTGTTCAAAATTTTACTCATGAGATCAAGTTTTTTCCAAAAAATTTATGAAATATTTCAAGCAATAACCTGGTGGCCTTTGAATGAGTCAGAAAATGTATAATATCGTGTTCTCTCCATCCTTGGTTTGATTTCCAACTCATTAGACCATTCCCGCTTTTTAAAAGTTCGAAATCCTATATGAAGAGGCACCATAATTGTTAGAGTCAAATTAACCCTGTTAAATGTTAAATGTTAAACCCCTGCTTAATTATGAAGATAGTTGAAGACATCGATAAATACCATAAGTGTTATGTTGTTTTTTAAAGCAACCACCCCTTCTCATGATGATTACGGACAAACCATAGGTGATATCGAGAAACGGGTTTTTTGCATTCAAAACTGCCAACTAAAAAAGCTCAATGGATGAATATTTTCCTTTTTTTTTCAGAACCACCGGTAAACCGGAGTCTCTATTATATAAGCATTTTCGGTAAATAACTTTATTGAGAAAAAAAAATCGAATCTCGTTTTTTTTCTCTGAGAATGTCAATCAAAATTATAGTTCAATCAGGTTAATGTGTAGATAATCGTGAATAGATAAGAACGAACAAATGTAAAAATAAGCTTTCCGGCCGATTTGAAGAAAAAAAAATATTGGGCCCACCGAGATTCGAACTACCAAAAATTACCTCCGGTTTATATCCGGTGAACCGGATGTCAAATCAACTTGATAAATTTTTTTATTGAGCTTTTTTAGTTGGCAGTTGAATGCAAAAAAACAATTTCTCGATATCAGCTATGGTTTTCCCGTAAGCATGCATGAGAAAGGGGTGGTTGCTTTAAAAAAAACTACCTAAATTAAATTGAATCAACAGTTTTGAGTGGTTTCACAGTAATTATCCTTCTTCCCATGTTAAGAGGTTTTTAACGGTAAAAAAATAGCTTTACAGTTATTTTTTCCAAATAAAGCTTCTGATTGGTCCACGATTAAATTTCTCAAATTCATCGAAAGTACGAGTTTCATGTGTGAAATTTAAAAACTTAAAATAATTCTCATATAACCATGACTCTAAATTGTCCCAGAAAAAAGTTCTAAAAACTACCGTTCCGTAAAATACCGTGAGGTACCCCATTGGAATTATCAAAATCGCCGTCGCGTCGATTACCATCTTAAAAATAAACATAGATGAGTGACTTTCAAAAAAATATTTTCTCATTAAAATAACAGTGATTTACCTTTCATAAGCGGAAATTTCGACGCGAAATCATACATGTTGGGAAAAATTGTCAATTGAAATTTTCAGCACTAGAAAAAATCGCAGAAAACAATTTCAGCCATAAAAAAATTAAAGACTAAAATTTACCCTCTTAGTTGGTATAAAGAATATTGTGTTAATTTACACACCAAATTAATGTCAGCGCTTATAAAATTCTCAAAATGATCGAAAAAATTTTTTCAAGAATATTGCAATTTTTTTAATTAAAATTAATGAATATTTATGTCCTTTTATAAAATTTAAATCCAGGAAAAGAAGGTTTTCTAGAGTGATTTTTTGACCACCAAGAGGCCCAAATTTTTTTTGTAATCGGGATCATCTTATTTGGTGACGGTCACTTACCAAAAGTCAAAAAATATTCATGGAAACTTTTAGTTTGGTCATTAGGGTTTTTTGTTCCGTCGAAAATAGTCAACCTCTTTCCAGGCCTCCCAGGAGCTCAAAACGCACCTTGTGACAAAACAACCGGTAGCTGCCAGTGCAAAACCGCCTATGCCGGTGATAAATGTGAAGGCTGTGCCCTCCAATTTCACAACTATCCCCAATGTCAACGCTGTTTCTGCTCTGAAGAAGGAGTCACTGAAAAATTTTGCAATTCATCCCTCTCCGAGTTAGAATGTTTTTGCGCCCCGCGGTATACAGGCGACAAATGTAATAATTGCGATAGTGGTTTTCATACATTTCCCGGCTGTGAAAAATGTGATTGTTCCCCTATCGGTACTCTAAAACACTCACAAAACGGCGAGATGGTCCCTTGTGATTCTAAAATTGGACAGTGTCAATGCAAGCCAGAATATACCGGAATTGGATGTGATAAGTGTGAAGATGGCTATTTTAGGGATCAAAACGGCTTTTGTGTCCCTTGTGAATGCGATTTGAATGGGTCAGAAAATCACATTTGCGACAAGAAAACAGGATTCTGCCGATGTAATCGTAACGAAAATGGAGTCACCAAAACTACGGGCAGAAACTGTGATAGCTGTAGTGTCGGATTTTTCAATTTTCCAAAGTGTGAATCATGTCCGTGTCATCCAGATGGAAATTATAATAATGACAACTCGCAATGTAGCTTTTTTTTGTCTGGCGAGTGTACTTGTAAGAAAAATGTTGGAGGTGAACACTGTAAACAATGTAATAAACGATTTTGGAATTTAAGAGGTGACAATCCTGACGGCTGCTCAGAATGCAGTTGCCACAGGTAAAATTGATTAATAATTATTTTAAAATATCATCTCTTTTTCAAAATTAAACTTTTCTTTGAACTGAAAGTTGAAAGAGTTGTTTGAAAAATTTTAGTTTTATGTCAAAAAATCTGAAATTCAAACTAAAAATTTTTAAATAACTGTTTTCATTTGTTTGGAATTCAAATTTTTACTATTAGATTTATCCGAAATCATTTTTTTTTCATTTTCAAATGCAAAATTTTCCACAATTTGATAAATTTTAATTGTTTTTCTTTGCATTTTCAGCATTAAATTGCAGCAATGTATTTTGCGGTACTACATAACTAGTCGTGGAAGTTGTTCTGAGCGGTGAATATTCTTGCGTAGGTTGAAGTTATTTAATAGCATCAATCATATTAACGCCATGTTAAGGCTAACCCGCTCAGAACAAAACCCATGATTACTATAGTAATATTTATAAAATAATGCCCATCAGAAATATTTTTTAAATTACAACCCACACACATTACTCATGTGAAGTTCAACTAAAAATAAAAAAAAATTGGTCGCCTGGGGCTTTGACACGCCCATGAGTAATGTGCGTGGGTTTAAATTTAACTACCGTCCTAATTATAATGCATTTTATGTTTTGAAGCGAATCTCACAAAAAACACTTTTTCTAAATTATCGATTTTTAAGCCCAATATTTAAAGTTTAATTAAGATCTGGGTTAATGAACGAAATTAAAGATTGCTCATCCTTAGATGGCCAATGTAACTGTAAATCCCGCGTTTGTTCCCGCCGTTGTTCCCAGTGCGAAGAAGGGTTTTATGGCCTAGACGAATCAAACTACTTTGGTTGTGACGCTTGTCAATGTGATGTAGGTGGTACAAAAGGAGGTCATTTAGGCGCTATTTGTGACCGAATCGATGGACAATGTGAATGCAAGGATCATATTTCTGGGGCGAAATGTGACACCATTGAAGAGGGATATTGCTATCCTACACTTTTCCAGTACCAATTTGAAGCAGAAGATGGTCTTCTTGAAAATGGGGATAATGTCAGATATGGGTTTGATAAATCAAAATTTGCTGATTACTCCCTGAGAGGTTATGCTGAACTATCAGATATTCAGGTAATAATTCTGAATAAAATTTGAAAGTGATTTGCGAAATTGAAAAGCGCGCACTTTAAGCATATATGATACAAATAAAATGTCACTCAAAAAATCCAAAAGCTGGACTTGGAAAACAAGGTTGAATATTCACCACAAAAATTTAACACCTTCTCTAAAATTTAAATGTTTTCTCTAAATGTCCCAAGTTCTTAGACCCAGTTTTTTTAAATTTAACACTTTCTCAAATTTGAATAAGTTCTCTAGATTTCACAAGTTTCGAAGACTCAGTTTTTAATTCTGTACAATTTACATGAATATGGAATAAAATATCCGAAACGTCGTAAATTACTATTTTACAAAAATTTAACATTACATTTTACCGGTGACACCTTGATATCTATTTTTGTCGACCAATTTGTCGCATTTCACTGTTAACTCGTAGACTTTAGACATGAATCTGTACCCAGATTCGATTATGGCGAAGCGTCGCCATACTTATAAATCGAGCCATATAAGCAAAGTATCATTATCAACATACATTTTGCAATAATTAAAATAATATTCAGCCAATTTGCTATACAATTGAAAAAACACAAAAAAAAACGAATTAAAATGCATTAAATGAGGATAAGAAAAAAAAAGTTGCAAAAATTACCTCCAGTTACACACAAAAGTGCAATATTAAGATGAAATTAAACCTTAATTTATATTTGAAACTACTTCATATAAAACTTCAAATGATTTTCTATCGCTCTGTCTAAAAATAATTATATGTTTTTTACAAAATTCTTTAGTAAAATGACTCTTCAATTTTTGTAGAATTTTTATTTCTCGTGATAAGAAAGATTAACTCTCTTCTTTCTTTCACCTACGCATTCTTATGTAATCAGTATTTCGGAAGTTTTAAGTTCTATAAATGCTCTATTTAAACCGGAGGCCATATTGTAATGGAATAAAAGTCTTATAAATTCGTTACGATTCTTTTAAGGGGTCTTTCACGTAATTTGAGTACTTTTGAAAAAAAAGGCATAGTACAGTAATTTGAAAAAGTACTCAAATTACGTCAAAAAAATTTAAGACGTTTTGCAAAAATTTTTTGCAAAAAATTAGTACTGTAATACAGTAAAAATTTAAAAAAAAACGCACAAACGTCATTTTGTTTCAAAGTTAATCGATAACTTTATAACTGATCTTGTCATTAATGATTAAGCGTCGTAAAATGCNATTAAATGGTGTATGGCGACGCGTCGTCAGAAATCGAGTCTACGAGTTAAGAATTTAATATTGATTTTTTATTCTTTAAGAATAACCAGTTGCATTTTATCGAGGACATTAAATCTGAATCATATATAATTTATTTTTATTCGGCCCAAAACGCAATAAAATCTTTAACCCACGCTTTAGCTTCATCAATCACCTATTGAGATTGGGGGTGATATTGTTATATTATGTGTGAATTCGTGGGTTAGAGATTTTCGTGCGTTTTGGGTCGAATAAGGATGTTTTCTTCTCTAACAATTGTTTAACTAAAAACTTTGATTAATGGCGTATAATTAGCCTACTGTAATTCTGCACGGAATGATTGATTCATCTTCCAGCCTAACTACTGGCCTCTTCAAAATCATGGTCCGATACCAAAATCCTAATGAAGTTGTGATAAAAGCCACACTTTTGATTGCCGATTACGCATGCGAAATAAGCAAAAAATGTAAGTAAAATCAAATCAACTTTTTAGCCGTCTATAAATATCGGGCCAATATCAGAATCGGGAGAACGGGTATTCAAGGTAAAAGTGAGGTATGTGAACTTAGCAGATCGACCAGTTAGAGGCAAATTAGTTGTTTTACGACAGGTCAGGCAATGTCCAACAACAACTGCTGAAACTACCACGACAACAACAACCACAACAACAACCACAACAACAACCACAACAACAACCACAACAACAACCACAACAACACCCACAACAACAACCACAACAACAACCACAACAACAACAACCACAACAACAACACCCACAACAACAACCACAACAACAATCACAACAAAAACCACTACAACAACCACTACAACAACCACAAAAACAACCACTACAACAACCACAACAACAACCACAACAACAACCACTACAACAACCACTACAACAACCACTACAACAACAACAACCACTACAACAACCACAACAACAACCACAAAAACAATCACAAAAACAAGCACAACAACAACCACAGAAACAACCACAGAAACAACCACTACACCAACCACTACAACAACTAGTACAACAACCACCACTTATACATCCGCATCTACTACATCCACAAGTTATACAGTAACTGATCAATTTAAATTTTTAACCCCTGGCCACTGGATGGAATGGAGTGCTTGGACGGATTGTGGGACAGATTGTCACCATTCTAGAACTGCCGTTTGCTCCAATTCTAACTGTCAAATTCGATCGCAAAATAGAGCAGAAATGGCCCTTGAAAAGCAAGAGGTTAAGATTTGTGCACATTTTTGTGAAAACTTTGACAGAATTGTAAATTTGTCAGTTAGATCGGATAAGAGGACTGATGGGCAACATGTGTATGACCCTGAAAATTATAATTCTCAAGATTTTTATGATTATAATGATTTTGATGAATCGATGCTGTTTGATGATTCGCTGCCGTATGAAGGATATACCGACCCAGCGATTGACCAAATTCAAAGAGGAAAAAGAAGCGTTGAAAATTGCCCTATTGTTAAAAGTTTGCGCGCTCTTAAAAATTGTCCCAATTTTCGAAATAACGGTCAAACAAAATTCCTAAATAGAAAAATGTTATTATGAACAATAGTTGTGGATTTTTAAGAGTTTTAATTTTAAACGTTTAATAAGTTATATTACATAGGACTAAGAAACCAATAATAATAATTATTAACTTAAGGGGGTGGGCGTCGTTAATCTGGTCTTCAATCACGCCTCAGAACAAATCTAGGAGTTGTGTAAAAATTTCTTGAGGATATCGTTTTGTAGATCTAGCCTTCGTCTAACGATTACACATCTCAAAGTCAACCTTGTTACATCACACGACCAGGTGGTTTGGAGTCTATTCTAGAGCACTAACGGTTTTTTTTAAAATCTATCTTCTTTTAGACCACATACAAAGCGTTTAAATTTACACAAAGTAGCGAATAAATGAGAACAAAAAGTGATGAGAAGGAATTTTCGAATTTTTGACTTTTTTTCTTCTAGAATCTCACTTAACGCCGATTTTGCAGTTTTTCGACTTCAATCACTATTCTTTAGACGAATGTTTAGAATGAAGCCATTTTTTCGAATAGGTAGATAAATATTATGCGGTAAAAGTGATGAGAAAGATTTTTGAATAAAATTCATAGAATTCTAGAAATTATGAAAGTGAAACGGAATGATAAAGTTGAAAAAAAAGTTCGTCTGATCAGGAACAAAAGTACACATATTGAGCTAGATTTACTGTCAAAAAGTTGGCTACAGCTAATCAAAATTTTTAACCCATCAGCGTCAAATTCGATAATTTGGTTATACCATTTGGCTTAAAAATATTGAAATTTCTATGAATTCGATTAAGACATTTCCGATATTTTAATGTCATGCATCGTTTCGTGGGTCATTTCACAGATAAAAAATGTTCATATATGGTGGAATACCGTTTTTATGCGGCTTAAAGCAAAAAATATTTCGAATTTTGAAAATTCTAGATTTTTTCTAGATTGTTTTAAAAACAAATTGCCACATGAGATTCCTTGGGTCAACTTTAGTATATACCGATTATTGATGTATGCATGAATTAATTTCTATATAAGGGCTCAAAAAATTACGACGCCCATCCCCTTAATACTTTATACTTCAATAAAATTTTGAATTTTTTCAAATATGTCATAACTTTTTTTCGTTTGCAGTCTGAGAGTTAAATTTAGCACCCAAAATGCTCAAAAGTGTTTGAATATTTAAAAAAAGCAAAAGCTAAATATTTATTCGTCAATTTTTTTTTTGAGTTCCAAATATTAGAAAATTGAAGGATACTGCATATCCCCTTAGGAAGTAGATTGTTAAATTCTGGTTTGGTCTAGTACATTATGTACGTTAAGTAGTACTAATGTACTAGACCAAATCATAATTTAACAATCTACTTCCTAAGGGGATATGCGTCCAGAATCAAGCCGAATAAAAATTTATGAAAAAAAGCCACAATCAACCTCTAAAAACGTTACTAGCTTTTATTTCACCTATGAAGCAAAAATTTATCTTGAAAATTGAGAGAGGACATAGTTTTTTACGGAGCCCCTTAAAACCGTTTTTTGGAAAATTCATAAACTCGTTTTTCGTTATTGCGCGCAAGAAAATAAAAAAATTTTGGAAAAAAGCCATGATAAAAGATCAGTATTGCCGCTCTGATGAATCGGAACAAAATGGAGATAAAATCTCCAAAAATGCGAGAGGAGATAGTTTTTTAGTCTGATTTTGAAGGCCTATTTTGAAGTCTATGCGTAGGTGGCCTAGTATCAGATTACTGTTATTTTAAAATCATCTTGAAGAGTTTTTCTTCAAGTTCAAAAAGTTTTTGAATCATTTCGTTGCCTGTTTGTGGAGAATCGGCGTAGTAAAAAGTCCAAATCAGCGACACCCACTCCCTTAAAGAGACAGATTAAAAAAAAATTAACATGCGCTTTAAGGGGTCAGGGACTGTAATAGGCTGTTTGTATCTGAGGGTCAAAGCGTTATAATCTGTGAATATTGGCCAAAAGGATATTTTTATTTCATAAAATAATATCCTGAATTTAAACTTATTTTAAGGTGATGTGCTCCAAAAGATCGATATTTCGTTTACCCAAACAGAGGAAGCTGAAACAATCACATTCAATCAGGATGCGGTGCTTGTAGCTGGAGAATATATTTTCCGTCTTGAAGTTGAAGCCGATAATTGGGAAGGCGATGGATTATTCGTCGACTACATCGCTTTGCTCCCAGACGAATACTACGAGCCAAAAATTTTAAAGAAGAAAATTAATGAACCTTGTAAATATAAAAAAGAAAAGGACGGAAAATGTATGATGTACACTCATATAGACCTTCCTGCCGGTACTGAAATCCATCAATTTTCTTCCGGTACTTTACCAGTAATCGGCGATTTCGAGCGAAAACTACCTAAAAAAATCAACACAGTTTCCGGTGAAATCCAGCCATTTGACCGAATGCTTTTTATCGATGCTACAAATGACGACGCAAATGTTTTATACGCTCAGATGAAAGTCCCAACGCCCGGCGAATATGTTTTTGTAATGGACTACATTAACAAGCTCGATCGACTCCAAGAGCTTCAAGTCACCGTCACCTACGAGAAAAATGGTCGAAAAACATTTGAAAACATTAATTTTAAAGCCTACAGTTGCCACTTTTTATTTACCTGCCGACAAGTTGGCTTATCACTAAATGGAAACGTGAATTCGCTTGTTATCGATTCTACTGAAATATATTTGACTATAAAAGACGCTAGTTACAGAAAGCAGTTAATGATGTATATTCAAAAAATTAACGTTATCCCTGTGTCAAAATGGAATATTGAATTGGTAACTCCCCGACCGTTGGGTGTCACAGATCATGGGCCAAAATATGAAAGTACAGAAGACGCCTACTATCCCTCGAAACCGAGTGTTGCAACGGAAATTAAACTCAACGAAAGCACATTTGTCAAAGATCTTAACTCCACGGCGGATAATTTGGTCACATACAAATTTGAGACAAATGTTCATGTTCGAGATAACTACGTTTTTGTCCTAGAATATTTTCAGGACAGTTCTATCTCGTTTAACATAACAGTTGCGATCGAATCAATCGAATCTGAATTTCATAGTGCAACGGTTAAACTTGAATATTGCCCATTAGTCTATGGCTGTCGCAGTTTATTATATGGGACTAATGGCCATGTTTTTACCCTTCAAAACACCGACCTCGAAATCACCCTGTCATATGAAAATGACAAAGAATTCAAAATTGGTAAAATTTTAGCTATCCCTGAGCGACACTGGTCAATCGAACAGCTTTCATTGGCCGAAACAAATTTAGCAAGGGTTTTTATCGAAAATTGCGGATTTTTGATCGATTCCACCGATCCAAAAACCTCCGAGTTTTGCAAGGCCTCCGCCCAAAGTTTAGTCACTTCAAATAACAATGCCAGCCAGTGCAAATGTGCTCAAGCTGGTACTGTGAGTAATTCTGATAAATGTAACGCCTACGGATGTCAATGTCAATGTAAACCACATTGTATCGGAAAAGATTGCTCAAGATGCGAAGTGGGTTATTATAACTGGCCAAATTGTAAAAAGTGCGATTGCGTGGGCAATACGATTTGTCATGAAACTACTGGCGAATGTCTGTGCCCAAAAAATACAAAAGCAGATTGCCTCTCTTGCGCCCCCAACGCCTACGGGTATCACCACATTTCTGGATGTAACACGTGCAAATGTCACCCAGAGGGCACTGTGAATTCAGAAAGAAGCTGTGATCACGAAACAGGCTCTTGTGAGTGTAAAGAAAATATCACTGGGAGAGCATGTGACAAATGTCTACCAGGATTTTTTGGATTTCCAAATTGTAAACAATGCTCTTGTGATGATAGAGGAACAATAGGAGATGCTAATACATGCGATGTCAATGATGGTTCTTGCAAATGTAAAGCAAATGTTGAAGGGCTACATTGTGATAGATGTAAAGAGGGCAGTTTTTTTATTGCGAACGATCATCCAGACGGCTGTATTTCATGCTTTTGCTCAAATTTAGTTAGGGTAGAAATTGTGACATTTCTGTTTTTTTAAAAAGGCATTTACCGCAATTTACGGTCCGCAAATTCATTCGAATTTTTCAAAAACTCACAATTATTATTTATAATAAAGTTTTCTTAAAGTGAAGCAAGTTTTCTTTAAAATTTTTCAGCGATTTTAAAATTTTAAAAAGGCAAAAAAAACTTGATAATAATAATGTATGAAAATATATATTTCCGAAATTCGAAATAACAGACTAAAAACTGGTGAATTTTATGTATTCTGATTGGTTTGAATTTCAACCAATCATAATTCAGCTTCTATAAATTTATTTTCAAAAATAAATTATTGAATATGAAAAGCGGTAAACGTAAAATTTCTCGAAAAATCTAAAATCTGAAAATGTTCGATCTTGAATTTTTTGACCGCAGACAGCCTATTGGTTATCACATTTTTACCCTGAAACTAGTTAATCCAGACACAAATCATGCCGAGTGCAATCCATCTGACCACGCCATGAAACTAATCAGCAATATGGCGTATAGTGATAAAGAAGCTGAAAACTGGAGTGTTCACGGAATGGAAGAAATCAATAATTATAAAAATTATATTGTCTACGATCAAAACTCAGTAGTCTTGGATGTCGCAAAAGGAGGTGATTATTTCAAAGTTATTTTATCCATAAAAAAAGAAATTTTTGTTTTAAAAAACGGTGATTTTGTAATACCTATCTATTGATATGACACGTGTGTATGCGGAAATCAGCAGTACAAGTACAGCATGTTACATTTTTGCTTGCGATCTTATTTTTGGGCTTTAGCTCACCTCCGCCAATCAAAAATTGAATCAGTTTTAAGCGAAACACTAGGATCGCAAGCAAAAAAATTTTACTGTCTACGCATTTTTTTAGCAAAATATGGGACACAAAGACGATTCAAATGTACACATTCAATTTCAATTACTTTTGGATATAATGTGACTCTTGATCACAAATATACGGTAACAATGTTTTAAAAATATTTTCAGGTGGCCAAGCAAATCGTGTAGGAGCTGACTCAGAAGTATATTCACCAAAACCATTGTACTGGTTAGCGCCATCTAGTTATCACGGAAATCGATTAGGGTCCTACGGTGGTTATCTAGAATATACAATTAGCTGGCATGAAGAAATTCAAGATAAGGAATATAATAACGCCATGCCGAGATTAAACACCGAGGCCGATCTTATACTAAACGGTGGTGGCATGAGAATTTCCTGGACATCTCATAATCATCGAACCGGTGTATCAAATATTACAATGCGAGTTTTATTGATGGAAAATGAATTTATTTCCACTGCCACAAAATCGGCAATTTCTCGAAAAGATTTGCTCTTGGTTTTGAAAGATCTTCAAATGATTAAAATCAAGGCCAGTTACCCAATCGCCGTTTCTGAAATTCAACTTTCAAATTTAAGCCTGCAAGCTACCGATTTTGACGATAGATTCGACGTTTCTATGAATGGCACAGTAAAAGCGACAGATTACGCACACTTGAGCCGAGTCGAAATTTGCGAATGTCCCCAAGGGCATACTGGCAGCAGTTGTGAAAAATGTTTACCTGGGTATTATTGGGATTGGTCATCATCAAAACAGGGCAAATTTCGACGATGTCAAAAGTGCAAATGTCACAGTCACTGCGAAACATGTAATGACGACGGTTACCCACATGCCCTTATCGAAAGTAGACAGTTAGGAATGACTCTACCAGCTACGGGCCTCCCCTGGATTACGGTTCAATTTCATAACTCAACTAAAATATTTTATAATGAAAGTATGCTTGTCACCACAGATGATGTTTATGGAGATGTGTTGACTGACAAAAATGTATCGTACTTGTGTGACGATCACACTGGTGGGCATGAATGTCAATTTTGTGAAGCTGGATATCTCGGAAATCCTTTGAAACAAACTGCTGAGGATTGCAAAATTTGCCCATGTCCGCTAGAGCATCATAATCATGCCGAAAAATGTGGATATGTGGCTGTAGAAGACGCTGTGGACGATAAATTGCTTGCATTTACTTTACAAAAAATGTCCTTGACCGATTTTGGAGATTCCGCCAGTGCCGATTCATCTTCCCTTCACTACCATCTAATGTCTGTATATAACGTTGCAGCTGACGAAAATCCCGACAAATTTGATGTAAAATGTTACTGTAAAGAGGGGTATTCTGGTGCAAAATGTGAAAAATGCGCAGATGGCTGGTTTGGAAATCCGTCTATGATTAATCAGTACTGTGAACGATGTGACTGTAACGGAAATTCTGACATGAGCACAGGAAATGTTCAATGTGACTCGTTAGATGGGACATGTCTTGCATGTGCTCATGGGACATCTGGAAAAAATTGCGAAATGTGTGAAGAATTCAAATTTGGAGATGCTGAGCAACGAAATTGTCAAGATTGCACCTGTGAAATGTGCGGCTCAGTTTCGTGTGACAATAAAAAAGGACATTGTGAATGTAAGGCAAATGTCATCGGTGAAAATTGTGATAAATGCGCTATGGGATTCTGGAATTTTGACAGCTGCCTCGAAACTGGATGTCAAGATTGCGCCTGCGATTCAATCGGCGCACTTGATACTTACTGCAACCAATCAACTGGTGAATGTGTCTGCAAACAGGGCGTAGGCGGAGCAAAATGTGATCAATGTCTACCAGGACATTTTAACATCCAGGACGATGGATGTACAAAATGCGATTGTCCAGATTATCTACCGTGTGATTCTTTAACCGGCACTTGCTTTTGCCCAGAGGGAATAACTGGAAAACAATGTACACAATGCGAAAATTCCAGAAATGTGCCTGTTTTATTCGAGGGAAAGACAAAATGTGAAAAATGCGATCAATGTATAAATTGGCTTTTAGGCCCAGCAGATGATGAAATTTGGCATGATGAGAAAATTATTTCAAAATCTATTCAGCCATGGTTTAAAAATGTCACTGACCGAATTCACGATGTGAATAATACAAAAGCTGGTGGGTTGGCCAAACGAAAACTGGAAAATTTGAATAAAAAATACGTTGAAATCAAGAGTTTTGCGGCCATGACAAGCAATAAAAACGAAATGTTCCGCAATGCGTATATCCCGGCTATTGATAACTTTTCCGCCCTACATGAAAAGCTTCTACATCACTGCAAATCTGTTCACGAATCGGAAAAACAGATATTTGATTTAGATGAATCTTACTCAGTTTTAATTATTGATAATACAGCAATTTCGCTCGAGTACGACGATACTAAATTCAAGGCAATCGCTTTAGTAAAATCTCTCGAAAATAAAAGTCAACAGGATAAAATGCCTCTTGCAGAAATTGAGGACAAGGTTTCAGAACTTGAAAGAATGGCCCTTGCGATAGAGGACCTTTCAAAAGACACTTCTCTTGAAAAAGATGTGCAACTTTCAAATGAGATGCTCGCAGAAGTACAAAAACGCTATAACACAACAAAACTTATAACCCGCGCTAATCGCACGATTTATTCTTTCCTTACTACCGAAGAAAAAATTGAAATTCTCTATGAAATTCTCGACGAAACTATTCAAGAATTGAGCAAAGTGGTTGATTTGAACCAGGGAAATGAGTCAAAAGTAGCAAATCTTCGAAAAGATATGACTACTCTCAACGACGTTATCTCAAACTTTATGAAAAACATAAAATCTGGAATTCAGAAAAATGTCGAATCTCAAACTGCTTTGACCAATATCGGAATTTTAATGAAAAGTACTATCACAAATATTACTTCGTTTGAGACAGAAAATCAATTTGAAAGAATGAGAAATGTCAGTGCTAGGATTCGTTCTGAAATTAATCAGCCCAATTCTACTGACATAATTCAACAAGCTGAAAAAGTGGCAGCGAGTATTACAAAAGTTTTCGTCGATTTCCAAGCCGATTTCAACAGATCTGCACCAAAATTACAGGACAAAATCGATCTTCTCAAGGTTTGTTGATTTATAGATAAATTTATTTTCAAAAAAGTTCATTCGGGATGATTTTTCGGAAAATTGTATTTGAAAGAAATTTTCAAAATAAATTATTGCAGTATTTAGTGAAATAGAGGTATACACCAGGCTTTTATAGCGACGTGAACCCCCTTAAAAGATTTATTTTTTTGGTCAATTTTTTTCAAACCTACCTTCGGCATTGAAAAGTGTGTTGGCAGAAATCAGCATCACAAGTAGGGTACAGATTTGTGAAATGTGTCATTTTTCTATTTTATTTTTGCCTTGTAACCGGTTGGTTAATGTTATAAAAAATAATTCATATTAATATTTTTGTCACATAGGAATAATAATCACAAATTAATAACTTTGGCCTCCAACACATTTTATCCTCCAACACATTTTTCATAGCAAAATATGAAAAAATAGTCGACCAAAAATGTTCAATTTTCGGTTAAAAGTCTTGCTAAACGAAAAGTGATTTGCATAAAATAAGGAAGGAATGGCAAAACTTTTTTTGCTAAACATTTTGTCAAATATATTTAAATTGTAGTCCTTAAAACAATATAACGTTCAGTACAAACAAAATTTCAGGAAATTGTCAGCTACTGCTGAAAAATGGAAAATCGTTTTTGAAATTGCCTATGTTTAAGGAGATTGTGGGTGCTTCCAGCAATGTGCTGGAGAGAAATAAGCCCTTTTTAAAACTCGAATATATTTTGTAGTTCGTAACCTTGAAATGTATAAAAGTGATAAATTTCTAGAAAATATTTTAACATGAACCGTTAAATGCATAAAACCTAATTGCTGCTTTTACTCTCCATTGCTCTATTTCGTGATATCCACGTATCCAAAAATCACATAATGCCGATAGTATTGGTCAGAAAAAATTCTCTACAATAACAACAGAAAATATTTTATAAATTCATCTTAATTTGCCGAAAATTATTTTTGAAAATTTCTTGCTATAGTTAAACATAGGCAAAATGTAAATTTTTTTAGAAAACGGACTATTTATCACGAACGCTACATGCGATTTGTTTCTCTTTTTCAAATAATCTTCGTGAATCTCTAAGCTAAATATCCAACAAAAAAAAGTTTAATAATTTCTGTCAGATTTCTCGCAATCACTATTTTATGCAGATCTACTGCGCACCATCATTACATTGATTAGGCTAAAAATTAAAATATTGAAAAAAGGGCAAAAATCTTAACAATTATAATACTGAAATACTTTCATTTATAGTTATTTTTGCTGTAATTATTATTCTTCGTAATTTGAGACTATCCTACGTCTAAAATTTTAAATAAATTAATTGTTTTTGCAAGCAAATCCGATATTCTAGAACTAGACGATTTGAAAATAAAAAATCGGTTTTAATGTGTAAAAGCTATCTTGTAGAGAATTTTTTTCTGGTCATTTTAAAACTTAGGAAATTTTTCATAAACGAAGGTCGGATACAAGAAAAATAATACCGAATTTGAGACCGTGGTCGAAAATAACTACTGCACCCACAATTAAGCTTGAAAATTTTCTCGAAATATCTTTGAAAAAAATTAAAATTTCAGGTTAATTTAAGGGGGTGGTCATTTCTCATTTAATATAGGCCTTAGAGGCATTAAAAATGCTCCAAATTGATACGGGATGATAATTAAGTGGTCTTGGGTCTTTTCTCTCGTCTTTAGACGGGAAAAAAAAATATTTTTTTCCCCGTCTTTTATGTGACGGGAGAAAAAAATATTGTTGCAAATATATTTTGCAAATATATCCTAGGAGGAGATAGATTTTGAAGTCTGAAATTGTGAAAAATCGTCGGTTTGGCGTTTTAGAATTGTTCCGTCGCCGGATCAAAAAAAGCCCGTGAGAAAAGATTGACATACTACTGTTACGTGATCTGCTGAAAATTTGATATACCGTCTGGGAGTAGATAGATTTGCAGTTTTGAAAGTGTTACCGTTACGATACTGTACCTATTGGTGTAATGGTCAAAAATACTTTGTGATGTACTTTTTCGCAAGATTAAGAATAGATCTACAAATTGGCATTTTTGGAATTATTGCTCAAGATTCCGATTTTCTTGAAATAGCTCTGCAAAATTGCAAATCAGACATGACCACCCCCTTAAACGATTTGTCATTTTTGAGCAAATGTTCAGCAAAAAAAATTGCCGTTCCTACCTTATCATAAATAAGATTTAATTTTTTTAACAAAAATATCAAAAATTAAACCACAAATTTAGAACCAAAATATCAGTCAAAGCGTCCAAATGGCCCTGCAAAAATATGGCGAAACCGTCGAGCTTCAAAGTGAGCTTGAAAAAACTATGTCCGACAATCTCCCAGGTTCTGCGAGCCATAAAACGCGTGTTAATCTTGCCAACGAAATCGATGCTGAAATTGACGCCAACATAGAAACTGTAAAAAACCTTGCCAACCTAAACAGCAAAAATATGGCCGATCGAGATGAGCAGGTAGCTAGTTGGGCCGAGATTAAGAAAAAAATCGAAGAAATTAACGATGATTCCGATTTTAAAACTTTTCAAAGAAAGCACCAAAATTTTACTACCCTTATGGATGAGCTGCATGCTAAAGATTTCAATTCTACAAATACCGAAATCCAAAATTGGAAAAATAAAGTTCAAGATGGTGTGAATTATGTCACAGCAAACATGGCCGAGGGACTTGAACCTGTGGTAGAAGCTGAGGCAACTATAAAAAATTCTGAAAATCTGTTGCCAGAATTGACCGAAAATTTAGAAGCTATAAAATCCATGAATATTCTCGAACTCAATTTGCCAGAATACGCTCTAGAAACTCAAAACGAAATAGACGAAATGCATGATTTGATTAATAAAATTCAAGAAGAAATCGAGCGGGCTCGCTCATTGGTCAAGGAACTTTCGCGCAAGAATTTCATCAATTTCAAAGATGATTTCACCGTTTATGACGCTACAAATATCCCAAAAACTGTTGATTTTTCAGCAGAAACCAACCTCGAACTATCCTTTAAACCAGCCGCTATGCAATCTCATCTAGCACTTCTTATGGACACGGCATCTGATGATTATTTATCGGTGAAAATTGTCGATAAAAAGCTTGAATTCACTTTTGAAATCGGTGGCCTTGAAAGTAATCCAGTTACAGTTTCGTCGGATTTGAAGCTCGAAAAGGGCAAATGGTATTTTGCAACCGCAAAACGAACCGGTAATCTCGGCACGTTGATAATAAGAGAATCAAATGAAAATGGAAAAGTTCTAGAACTTGTCCAATCTGACCCAATCTTGACTGTAGGAGCTACGTCTAGCAGAATGCGACGAGAAACGGCCAAGCTATACCTAGGATCGGAACTCAAAGGGACGCCATCGGAAGTATCAATTTTGAATGTGCGGTTAAATGATCGCCCAATTTATATCTGGAATTTTGTACAAAAATCTGAAAATTTCGACAAATCCGCCAGCGAGATCAATATCGATACCCAACCAGAATTCCCAAAACCGGTCGATCAAGACGAGTGCTACCAGTTTTCGGGTGAAGATTCCTGGGTCTATTTCAACGAAAGCACCCACAAAACAAGTCTTCTCGTCCAGTCTGGTACAATTATGGTCGTAATCAAACTAAAAGCCCCCGTTTACGCCGACGGGTTAATTTTCTTCCTTGGCGATCCTACGCAGCACAAGTTTTTCCTGGCTTTTGAAATGGCCAATGGTCGACCACGGTTTTTGTACAATTTAGACTACGCTAATGGTCCTATGGTTGTCGAGTTAAAGCCGTCCGAATCCAAATATATCCCCACAGATTCGCAAGAGGAGTTAAATTTCCGAGTCGGAATGGTTGGCGGAGTTGCGGGTTTGGCGGTTCAGGAATGGAGGTCAAATAAGGTAGTTTCGGTAGAGAATGATTATTGGCTCAAAGAAAAAGGCCAAAATTGCCCCGCCTGCGAGTTTAAACTAACCAATGAAATGCATTTTGGCGGAATTAAAGCCCTCGGGCGAGATTTAAGCCATTTTGAGGAAGTAAAAGGCAACAAACTTTCTACATGGAACAAACCCTATAATGGATGTATGAAACACGTGAGAATAAATCATGTAAATCTCAATTTGGAAGGCTTATCAAAGTCGAATGTCATGCCTGGTTGTCGAATGCCAAAAATCGATAAAATTTCTGTAAATGGCGTCGAATTAATCCAGCGAGAAGTTAGATTATCACTGACAGATTTTATCGCCACTTTTTCCGTCTCTGTCATGGCGGGATATCTCGAGCAAGACGCTGTGATTCTCCGAGTTAAGGGGGTGAAGGGTGATAATTATATCGAATTTGGAATGAAAAAAATTAATTCTACGCCTAGTTTTTACTATGATGAATATAGCTCAAATGCTCAGGCTCCGTTTGACATCAAGGCGGACATAAAGGCCGAGACTGGAATTCAAGTCACCATCGTTCGAAAAGATTTGGAAGTGATTATTTCGATCAATAATCAGGAACCGGTTAAAATTACGGTTGAAAAAATGGATTTGGTGGTCGAGGACATGACTCTTCAAATCGGTGCGAAATATCAAGGTCGCAAAATCAAAAATGGCTTCAGAGGCTGTATTACAAATCCATACATTCGTGGTCTGAAAGACATGGAAAATAAACCTCTTTATTCTGCATTTGATGGATTTAAATGTCAAGAAAAGGCCGGTAACGAAAAATATACCGGTATGGTTTGTGTAGGCGAAGTCCGATTTAACGAATGTATTCAAAATCACCCTCAAATGTTGATCGAGCGGCCCAGTTCAAATGAAATTCTCACTGTAGAGATGAATCGGGACAATGATCGGTCAAGTTCCCGATCCTCCAGTTCGTCTAGGCGACACCGGAATAAACATCGAAACCGAAAATGTCCAAAAATGACTCCGATTGACCAGTTGGAGACGAATAAAAACCAAATGACCAAATCGAGTATGATAAAATTAAACCAGAAAAATCTTGCTGCATTGCTCATCAGTCCCAGTGGAGTTAAATTTGAAATCCGAATTGATTACAAAGAAGACGGAAGCCTCCTTCAAATAATCAGCGACGATTGCTCAGCGTCTATCAGTCTTTTGATCATTCAAGCCAAGGTCCAGCTAGTGGTGAAAATAGACGGCGGTCATGCTCAATTTGAGGTCGACCGAGAAATTCCTACCGATGAAAATACAGATATTTCCTTGGAAATAAAACCAGATTTAAAATTCCCAGAGCGGACTCGTTTCAGTATTTCTGTTCATGGGACCACAGAGACCAAACGACTCCGAAAGAACCTTAACGATAATAATTTGCGGTCAATTTATGTTGGTCAATCTCCGACAAATCTTAAATGTACTGATTTGAACCATCCTTATAGTTACTCCGGATCGTTCTACGGAGTGTTCATGAACGGCGAAGAGCTGAAAAAACGCCGTTATGAAAATTCACCGGTAATCTTGGCCGGTTCAAAAATACCGGGAATTTTCCTTGGTAAACGAGAAACAACTGTGGGAATAACCCTTGAAGAAGATCTAGAAGAAATCAGTTTCACTCTTCGAACCCTGATGCCAGCCGGCGAAATTTTAACGGCGAATAACAAACAAAAAGGTGAATTCCATTTTCAAATTATATTTTTAGTGATAACCCACTGTATTAATTATTCTATGTAACATTTTATTTTCAGATCACGAATTAAGCCTTTCATACAATGATAACCAATTTACGCTAACGGTCAGAATCGGAAATAAATATGCGGTGGCCAAGCTGGATTATACCGATTGTAAATCAAGGGCATTGAAAATTACTGGTAAATAATTTATTTCTTGAAAAATAACTGAAAATGATTAAAAATTTTTAAATCTCAAATTAAATATAGGAAATCGGCCTTTTAAAATTGTCGACATCACTTCGACTCGGTTAGGCATGCCTCCTAGCTGTTAGTTGGTTTGACGGTGCCTAATCAAGTCATCGATACCTTTAAGGGGGTAGCAGCGATGTGGCAGATTGGTACATTTTTTCTGAGTGACATATATCCCCTATTCACACTTTTGTTAATATCCCGGGCCCTGATTAGGAAAACGTAGTGTGTTTTTTAAGTAGTAGGGCCGGGATGTTAACAAAAGTGTGAATAAGGGATATATATATGAAAGAAAAAAAATGTTGAAAATTTATTTTTTATTTTTTATCTTTCAAAAAAAGTGTCCATTCTTGCAAACGTTTATATTTTTAATTTCTTAACATAACTAACTATCTGTAAAAAAATTAAAAAACCACTTTTCATTGAACTCCATTCCAACTAAACCCGATGTAAAAATGTTTATTTAAGACAATATTTATAAACTCAGACATTTTCGGGTGTTATCCGCTAATTAGTGGGTAAATCATTATCCACATTGAAAACATTTCTTCAATATGAAAGTTTTTTTGATTGAAAAATGGCGAAAAACAGCCTCTTAGGAATAAATTGACCTTCAATTGCGTTTTAAATATTAGAAATTTGTCCCTACTTTCGAACGAAATGACGCCTATAAACACCCAAAATTTTATTGAGTTTATTTTGCTAAATAAAATTTTAATAAGTTGCGGGCCAAATGGCACAGACGGTGTTCACAAGGCAAGTGTTGTAAATTTCATCAGTAGTTCAGAAAAGATATTCGCTTGACCCTTCCATCGGTTGAAATACGGAAACCAATAGATACCAGAAAGAATCACAAGTTATTCGGCTGATTTTTTATTAAGATTTCAAAAAACCACTAATACAAATTTTTGGGCTTTGATTCGCGGAACATTTTCATAAATATTTCTATAAAAGTCGACAAAAAAATGACAAATAAAACATTTTATTGATTTTTCGAGACAGCGGTCAGAAAAATATGTAGACATGCATGAAAAAAGTTAAAGTGGCTATTTTTTCGTTTTTATTCACAGAATTCAAAAACAAAAATCCGAGAAAATTTTGGACTAAAAATGCGTGAATTTTTTGAGGTTTTGAATTTTTTTGAAAATTTACGAATTCAAAAATAAAAGTTCGAACTCAAATCTTCCTAAAATAGATAAAAAAATTTTTATTGAGCTGATACACATTTATTTCGGTTCAGCTAACGATAATAAGCACAAAAAAAAATAAACGAACTAATTATTTTCGTAAGTTAAATTGACTTCAATCTGCCACATCGCTGCTACCCCGTTAAAGTACATTCTTTTTATTCAGAATAGCGGCAAATTTTGGATAAAAAGTTTTTTCGGAAAAAATGGTGAAATCCATAACTTTGGATTGAATCGACAGAGTTGATAATTGATCAATTGAGTTTGGGGGGTGCTTTAAGTGACCAAAATTTGTTCGCCGTGCTTGACCCCATTTCACATCTGTCATTTTTTTCTAAGCCATTTTGATAGGAGAAATTTTATTTTGGTCACTTAAAGCGCGCGCTTTAAGTGACCAATTTTTTGGTCACTTAAAGGTCACTCTGAGTTTGATGTCAGAAAAACAAAAAGTCTATTATTTGCTCTAGCTCCTTAAAAGCATGGGGTCGATAGTTTAATGTATAAATGTAAGATTTTGAAATTTTTATAGATGATAACAAGGGTTCTAGTTTATGAAGTTCAAAGAAAATTTTTGGAATCAGATGATTTGATTAAATCCTTTATTATGACATAAAATTAATTGCAAATACAGTTCTTTAAATCTAAAAATTTGCCATGCAATTTCCGAAGCATTGGCTTTTTAGGACATAATGGGACTTTTTTTAATTATTAAGCAGCACAATAAAAATATTTTTTGCTTGTACTTATGGAGGTTTTATGTCTGACCATTGCGTCTGAAGTTCGCTTAAATTTTAATTCTAGAAGTTTTATTTTAGACTGTTCAAAGTTCAAAATATTACAGTTATACATTTTACTATCGACCCGATATTTTGATTGGTCAAAATTTAAATTTATATATAAAAGAGCATTTCATTAAAATGTATTTCAGTTGTGCTAGACAAAGCTCACCAAAATATTCGACTCCGAATAAATAAGAAAGATACGACAAAAAAGTTGGATATTTCGTCGATGCAATTAAATGGACATATCAGTTTTGGCCCTGTTCATGGCTGTATTTCGAACATTGAACTAAATGGAAAAGAACCGATGATAAGTGATGACCACCAAGGAAAAGGTGACCAGTATTCAATTAATGGATGTCCAAAGCTATAAAAATAATGTTCAATTACTGTAAACTTGAACTGCAAATTTGAAAATAAATGAAAATATGTTTATTCAGAAAATCTAGTGTTATTTCTGACTTAAAAATTTTCCGATGGAAAAGAAAAAAAATCTTAACTCTCAGAGGACGAAATAGCAACTCGTTGCCGATTACTTTGAGCCCATTTTTCAAAATAATGTATTCTTCAAGGGTCGTGATTCACGAGTCACTCGTGAAACTTTCAAATTCTAGATACAATTTTTTTTTGCAACGTTATTGGATGGTAAAATTTTTACCGGTAAAGAACAGTTTCCAGTACTGGAAGTAACTTTTCAATCATTTCATTTCGAATAATGGGTTCTAGACGAAAATTAATAGGCAAACATGTCATTTATTGTTTGCACTAGAAATTTAAATTCGCCTCTAGCGGTTACCCCCTAGTTCAGATTCCTGATTTATAATACTGTCTCCAAACAACCAACGGTGGCGCATCTTTTCATACATTTAAATCATTGAAACATCACTTCCGGTACCAGAAACTGTTCTTTACCGGTACATCCAGCAACGCTATAAATCATTGGGCTTATAATAACCGCAAAAAATTCTCTACAAGATGGGCGAATTAAATACAGTGCCGGATTTGTAAAATGCACACGAGAAAAACAAATGTCATTACCCCCGAAATAAACAATGTTAACCCCCCATTTACGCGAGAATGTAATTTTACCAATAGCGACCAAGCTTGAACGGCTCAGAATAAGAAAAAATACGAAATGAGAATCCAATTGATCAGACCAAACTCGTTTGACGGGATGAGTTTTCTGATTTTACATATATCGGGCACTGTATGTACCCATTTTTGGCTTTCAAAATTTCAAATCGTATAAAATCTTTATTTCATATAATTAAAGATAAAATAATATCATTATAAATTATTCACTGATTATATACGTGGCGTATCAATTACGGGCCACTGGTCATTTTTGCCCCTGTTTAGTCAAAATTTTTATATAATTTGACTTTTGAAAAGGACTTATCCGATTAAGTTCTTATATAGCTCAAACTGAGCACAAATATCCAGAGAAAAATAAATTAACAAGAAATGGTCCGAATTAGACCATTGTATCCAATTTTTTAGCAAAAACTGATAATTAAACAATTTCAGTATTCTCAGAAAAAAATGGTCCGATTCGGACCATTTTTTAAATTTTATTATTCACTAGATATTTTTGTTCTTGATGAAAAACTTTTTACTGAGTACATACTGTATATATCTTCTCCTCAATATGACGATTTGTAATTAGAAATTTCAAAACTCAAAAATGGGTATGGATGTTTTTAAGCTATCTTGAATAGAATTTTTTTTGGTCATATCAAGGGGTCGATAGTGAAATGTATAAAAAGCTGAAATGTATTAAATTTGAGATTTGAACATGAAACAGGCGAAAACAAGAGTTCTAGAGCATAAAATTCCAATGTTTTTTCTAGATCAGATTATTAAGGTCGAATTCTTCAAACGGATAAAAAATTATTATTTTCCAATCAAATTAAATTTGCTAAACATTTGGTAAGTGTACCAAAATCTGTATTTTCATGATGTCATTGCATTTTCAAAATAATCGAGTTGGCGCAAAAAAATATTTTTTTTATCATATTGAAGAGAATTTGATCTCAATAATCTTGAATCCAGCAAAAACGGGATTTTTTTATGGTTTTAAGATTTAAAAAAAAAAACGGTTTAAAGGTGCAAAAAGTGACCTTTTAGTCCTCGGGTTCTCACGGGAGTTAAAATAGCGGTATCACAAATAAAATAAGCTGACTCGACAGCAAAGGGTTTCTCCAAGGAGTTTTTTATTGCAACTTTATCGGATGTACCGGCTGGTCAAATTAACCGGTAAAGTATAGCTTCCGGTACGGAAGTGATATTTCAATGATTTACATGTACCAAAAGATGCGCAATTATCGGTTTGCTGGAAACGGTATGATGAACTAGCGGTCATACGTGACCACAAAGTGCCGCTAGAGGGGAATTTATATCATGGGAAAATACCACTTTCGGTTTTCACTCAGGATATAAATTCCCATATGGCGCCACCTTGCGGTCACTTATGACCCCTAGTTTATAATACCGTTTCCAGAAAACCGATAATTGCGCATCTTTTGGTACATGTAAATCATTGAAATATCACTTCCGGTACCGGAAGCTATACTTTACCGATTAATTCAGACAAGCCGGTACATCCGATAACGTTTCAATTTAAAAATCCCCTGGAGAAAACCCTTCGCTGTCGAGTCAGCTTAATTCATTTGTGATACCGCTATTTTAACTCCCGGGAGAACCTGAGGACTAAAAGGTCACTTTTTGCAGTTTCAAACCGTTTTTTTTTAGAAAAAATTTCGAAACCAAAAAAACTCCTGGGTCTTAAAATGACCAAAAAAATTCTCTACAAGATAGGCTATCTTAGATAGCTCAAAAACATCGATACCAATTTTTGAGTTTTGAAATTTCTTATTTCAAATCGTCTATACCGTCAAAGTAATGTTTCGTAATTCAGGCAACTTTTGAATTTTCGTATAATTTCTCTTTTAGAAAATTTTAAGTTCGAATTTAAGTTTTCGAATTCGTCAAATTTTGAGTAGTTTTTCAAAAAAGTTCCAAAAATTATGAATATTTTCTTTATTTTTTGTTCAAATTTTCTTTTTAATTATTTGTTTCGAATCAACAAGAAAAACTCTTTAAAATGGCCACTTTAACTTTTCGTGTAGGTGGTTTCCTGACTTTTGGTCGAAAATATTTCGAAATATTTCGAAAATTTTCCTCATTTCTTGTTCAAAATTTTTCAAATTGATTTTTCTGAAATCACCAGCTTAAAATATTTAGAATGCAATTTTTCATGTTTTTCATAGATGTCCTCGTTTTGTTTCGACACTCTTGACGATTTGAAATACGAGCTTTTGAAATTCAAAAATGAGTATCGATGTTTTTGACCCATCTTGTAGAGGTTTAAGGGGGTGGGCATGTCTGATTTTCATGAAGACTTAAATTTTCTCTTTAAATTTAAAGGCAATCAGAGTGCACCAAATTGCTTCGGGATTAGGATGGGTGAACCTGAGAAAGGAGGATTTTCAAGGTCTCCAAATGACCCAAACGACCCATGGGATCGATAGATAAGTGAATTTGAGAGAAAAAACCTTCTACCAATTTTTTCCAAAAATGACCAAAAATCGTGTTTTTCGGTAATTTTTTTTGTCAATTGAAAATTATTTTGAAAATTTAAAACACGTACAAGCTAGAATTTAGAGGTGTTTTAGCCCTGAGACTGGAGTAGCTAATACAAAAAAAAATAAGTTATGTTTGAATGCGGAAAAAAAGTTATCTTGATTTTCCTAGGTCAAGCTTGAGTGATTTTCACAATATAGTTATTAGTAGGCCTCACGAGCAAATATTGAGCACCCGATAAAAAGGTCCTATTAACTTGAAAATTACGTATTTAAGGTAGTTTTTGACGCTTAAAAATTTGGTCTGAAAATTTCGTGACTCCGACCACTTGGTGGCGCTGTTTAAGGTGGTGAAAAATCGTTTTTTAACAAAAAATGAAATGTGAATATCATTTCGCAATGCTCACTCACTTTTTTGAGTTAAGCGTAAAATTTTGCTCCAAGTTCAAATTTTAAATTTTATGGAGGACCATGGTCACGTGGTGAAGCACCGGAAATAGAGATGCCCAAAAGGTTGAATGATTTCAATGATTTAGGGTGCTTAAAAGAAGCGCAAGCATCGACTTTGTGGAAACGGTATTAGCAACCATAGGTCTCAGATAACCACAGGTGGTGCTAAAGGCGATTATTTGATTTGGTGGTGTAAACAGCAACACGGTATTTACCATTTACAGGAAAGCTCATTATAAGAAATAAATGAAAGTACCCATTAGAAAAGAATTTTTTAAAGATTTATTAAAATTTATTTTTTCAGAAAAATTTTAAAAATGTTGCCGATCGCTGATTGGTTGAAAAATAAAACTGCTCAAAAGTGACTTTTTACCCCGGAAATGAAACCGCATGATTAAATTAGACTAGACGACATATTTTAAAATTTTTTTAAAAATCGGAAAATGGTTGTTAAGAGTAATCAAAATGACGAAAAAGGGGGATTTTTTATTCAATTTTGTGGAAAAGTAAACCCCAAATCAACCGATTAAGGGTGATTTAAAATTTTTATTAAATTTTGTTGACAAATGAACCACCAATCGGCCAAAGGCCGATAAAAGGACATTTTTTTTCTAAATTTTTTGAATTTTTTTTCGAAAAATCATATTTTTCAGTATGAATGGAAATTTTAGAAAAAAGCTTCCTGCAAATCTTAAAAATGTTACAAGGTGTACATTAAAAAAATTTGGCCCTATTTTGAAATATAATCTCGGAGGAGATAAAATTTTAAGCTTAAAATCGTAAAAAACGGCCGAAAATCGTCGGTTTATTGGACCGCTAAGAAAAATATCCAGTCATCGAACTAAAAAAAGTTTCCTGCAAATCTTAGTTTGCTTATTCCACGTAATATCCCTTTATTACTTTTTGGTTAGAATGCGTAGCCACAACGTTAAAAGGAGTAGTGGCTACGCATTCTAACCAAAAAGTGATAAAGGGATATGTCAACTTTTGAAGAAATTTCGATATATGGTCTCGGAGGAGATAGATTTTGTAATTTCGCGAAGTGACCTCCTGTTACGACTATGTGACGATTGGTGTAGTCACCAAAATTTCAGTTTGACCTTTGATTTCACAAGATTGAGGCTAGGTCTACAAATTGGCATTTTTAGAATTATTGCTCAAGGTTCAGATTTTCCTGAAATAGCTCTGCAAAATTGCAAATCAGACATGACCACCCCCTTAAACGTGCGAAAAGTGACCTTTTAGTCCTCGGGTTCTCATGGAAGTCAAAAAAGCGGTATTGAAAATAAATTATGCTGACTCGACAGCGAAGGGTTTTCTCCCGGGGTAAATTTTTTTAAACGTTATCGGATGTACCGGCTGGTCAGAATATTATGAACTAGGGGTCATAAATTATGACTCATAATTGATCGCAAAGTGGCGCTAGAGGGGAATTTATATCATGGGAGAATACAGGGGGGTGCGGCGTATAGTTGGAAAGTTTTCTGGGAAAATGTGCTCTGATTGGTCAATTTGAACAATATCTTAGAGTTTAAAATTGCGTTTAAAATTGTGGTCAGAGTAATAATTTTTGGTGATTTTAAGGATGTGGGCGACGAATAATTGGGCTCTTTTTTACACATTTTCAAGTGAAGTTTCTGAGAAACCTAGCTTCAAAAATTAATTAATTTTTTTCCAAATACGTAGTACAACTCTTAAGAAAGTTTGCCAGTACTATTCAGAGCATCTGATACCTCAACCTTACGCTTAGAAAATGGTTTTTAGTAGGCGTCCTTAAAAGCACTAAAAGCCTACTCCTCATTCATCCTCATCATTGTTTCTTGTATTTGCAATTTAACTTCCAAATATATAATGCGCATCTTGAGCGGTAAAAAATTTTTTGAAAATTTTGCCCTTAGTGGTCAAAACAGCGTATTTGGGAGCCTCACGCCAAAAGCCTACTCCTCCTTTAAAAATATATAGAAAATGTTCAATTTTTACATGAACTTCACCGAAAAGCCTGGATTAAGGTCCGAACGGTAGCCTTTTTTTCAATTTTCCTCTCCAAAGTCTCAGGAACGACTTGTGAATTTCTAGTTTTTTGGTGAAATTCTGAAACTATAAATTTCTAAAACCTTCTTTTTCAGAAAAAATTCAAAATTAAGAAAAAATCCTGATAGTTAAAAAACTCAGTGACAATTTTCAAACAAAATAGGGTAATCAAAGAAGTTATATGGGAAATCTCATTATCGTCACCCTTAATTTAACCTTTAATTTCAAACCCCCGAAAAACCGACTTTTCTTTGAAAAAAATCTCAAAACCAAAAAAAAATCTTTATAAGTTTAAAACTTGGCAGAAAATTTCTCTACAACATAGGGTGTATCAAAAAATATTTACGTGAAGCTGAGTTATCGTCGCCCAAAATCCTTAAGGTTAATTTTACAAATCTTGGTGATTTAAGGTAAATGGACTAGAAGTGCTAGTATGTATAAATTTGATTTCATCGAAAAAATGAAATAAAGTTAATGTTAAAAAACATGAATTCCAAATAAGCGTTTCAAAGAAAAAAATTAAGACCACTGCTAAAAACTATCATTTATCGGTCGAAGAGACAATTTAAGGTTTGAAGTCCGCAAGAAAAGTCTGTGAAAAAATCTTAAAGCTTCCTTGGTCGAAATTGCCTCCACAGGAAAAATTTTGCTTCATCAAACTTTAGAAAACTTTAGAAAAATGCTACGTTAACTAAGCGCTGTTTTTAGCAGACCCTAACATACAAAAAAATCGCACCGCATGAAGGATTTCACATTCAAATATGTCAATTTAAATTTTATGAAATATTAGCCTTAAATTTTCAAAAATTGCTTCAAATTGTCATGCAAGAATTTCAAACCTCTTTTGAAAATCTCTACTCTGTACCAATTTCAGTAGTAATCCTATCATTTTTCGGACAATTGGTCAATAAAAATTCTTGCATTTTCACGAAAATTAATTTTGATTTCAAACTTATTAATGTTTCAATCATTATAATGCTAAAGGTAGCTAGTGGGCAAATGCAGCTGCTGATTTTTGATGAACCGATCATTTTCCTTGATAAATAACCGGCTTGATTATCTTACTAGGATAAAAGGAATGTTGATCAAAACCGCGGGAGTTTATTTTTCACAATTCACTATTATTTGTCTAGTACTATAATTACCACGTACTACACTCTCCGCGCTTTACAAATAACCATAGTTACACTCTCAAGTGTAGTACCCTGTTTTAGAAATGTGCTACGAGTTTTGTACTCGAGCCGATATATTACAGAGCATTTTTTTCTTTAAACTCGGCGGTTTATAACAGACACGACTCTAGTAAGAATAATTAAAAATGAAACAATATTATTGCGTCTAAGGAAAGGTAATAACGCCGAAAAAATACTTCAGAAATTACTATACCACCTTCTTTCAAAATGTTGTGGATTGTGGTTGTCTTGCACTCATTGTGGCAGAAAAATATTTCAAGAAGACTTCTCAAATTCAATTTTCAAACCAAAGACATTAATAGTTATCGTGAAAAAATGGCTTTTGAAATAATTGATGGGAAATTACTTGATCAAAAATTGTGTGCAGATTTTTTAAGAGAAATAAACTGTACTGAATAATCAAAATAAAAGGTCGGAACTACAAATTTGTATGATCGCTTTTGATTCATAAAAATACTCAAAAATTTTTATTTTTGCTGGTTAAAAAACGCCTATCTTTTGTCTAGGAACGTTTGAAAAAAAACCTTATATTTTGCCTACAACTATACGCCGCACGCCAGGAACGAATAAATTTATTTTTAAATGCGTAGGTTTTTGCGGAGGCTTACGTAGGTTTTTGCGGTGGTTCCAACTTACGCGTACAACTACTATACGCCGCCTGTATCACTTTCGGTTTTCACTCAAAAATATAAACTCCCCTCTGGCCCATCTTTGCGGTGCTCATATGACCCCTACTTTATAATATCGTCTCGAGAAAACCGATAATTGTGCATCTTTTGTGTGTTTTCAAATCATTGTAATATCACTTCCGGTACCGGAGCTACAGAAGCTATACTTTACCGGTTAATTTTGACCAGCCGGTACATCCGATTACGTTTAAAAAAATTTACCCCCGGAGAAAACCCTTCGCTGTCGAGTCAGCATAATTTATTTTCAATACCGCTTTTTTGACTTCCATGAGAACCCGAGGACTAAAAAGTCACTTTTCGCATTCCTTAAAACTTGAAAAAAACTCAAAACCAAAAAAAAAATCCTGCGTCTTAAGGGAGTGGGTGTCGCTGATTTGGGCCTCTTCCAAGGTCATTTCCGCCAACTAGCATAGGTGATATTCCAAAAACATTTGTAACTAACAGAACCAACCTTCGCCTAATTTTTAATTTAACAGTAATCTGATACAATCCCACCTACGCCGACACCTACGCTTTTTAAAAAGCCTCCTAAAAAGACACGCAGTTGATGGCCTACTCCTCAATTTTCATCATTTTTAATTATTTTTTTGTGTCAGGCTCCGGAGAAGCCTTACAAAATAATGCAATAGCGCTTTTGTTTTTAACATTTTGCTTCAGCGGACCAAAAACGCGAAAAAAACAAAAATTAAAATTTTGAAATGGTCAGTTTTGGGAGGCTCAGGCAAAAGCTATCTCCTCCACCAGTTTGAGAGATATTGTTTCGACTTATACTGCATCTGAAAGCACAAGACTTGTTAACAATAAACTAGAGAGTTTTTTTTCGAAATTTTGCTTCGGCGTCTCTTGGGGCCATGGCAACTTTTCATTTTGAACCTAAATTTTCTGACAAAATTTAGAAACCAAAAAAAATGCTTCAAAATATTTTTTTTCGTAAATAAATACAAACACTTTTAAGGATTTTGGTGCAATTTTAACTCGGTAGCGTCAAAAGAAAACAAAATGAGCGCACTTTCAATTTAAATCATAAATAAATCAATAATTTTGTTTCGTTTTTTTTGCTGTTTTGGGCGCCGAAAGCAAAATTTTAAAAACAAAAGCGCTTTTGCAATATTTGTAAGGCTTTCCGGAGCCTGACACAAAAAAAAAATAATAAAAAATGATGAAAATTGAAGGAGTAGGCATCAACTGCGTGTCTTTTTAGGAGGCTTTTTAAAAAGCTGTGGTGTGGCGTAGGTAGGATTGTATTCAGTTCACTGTTAAATTCAAAATTTACACGCGAAGGTTGGTTCTGTTAGTTACAAATGTTTTTGGAAATTCACCTTTGGCAATTTGACGGGAAATGACCTTGGAAAGAGGCTCAATTTTGCGACACCCCACCTCCCCTTAAGGAGGTTCCCAACCGAGTTTTAGGTTTTTCAACTTGGTACCACGCGGAAAACACGGTCATGAAGTTAAAGACTGATAAAGGTATTTCGCAACCACTTGGATATAAAACGAAAATCTCCTCTGTTGATTTTTTAATTTTGAGGTGCCTTGAATATTTTAACCTACGCAAAAACATGATTGAAAAACGAAAATTTCCGATTTGCGGACAAGTTCGTTTGAGCTAACTAAACATACAAAAATATTGTTAGTTACATTACAATATTCCAAACACTTATGATCATATTTTTAATTTAGTCAGATCCGAAAAAAAAACTTTTTTAAACTCTAGAAATTTGGAAAAAATCGATATTTTTACAGGTGTTACGCCTAGAAGCTCTTTGAGATAACTAATCATAAGTTTAAATCGGTTTCACCAAGTCTGATTAACATTCACGGCACTAATTTTAATTTAGTCCGATTTTTGATATTTTACTCGTTTTATTTCTAGAGGAGTTCAAAGTTCAAATTGAGGAAAAATTTGCCAAGAAATTCGTGAAAATTAGGTTAAAATAGATGAATCCTGTACTTTAAGCTAAAAAGTATAAATTGTTCTTGTGAACAAAATAATTAAGTAGGAAACAATTCTGACCTAATTCTGTAAAATAAAACAATTTTATCTGATCTGTACAAATCAAATAACCAAGTCATTACCGCCACCTTTTGTTTCCGCACTCTCGCTTACAAATAATAAAGGCGGTCAAACCAAAATACCCAATTTAGTGGGTGTCTAATTATCTCTGGAAATTAAAAAAATATATGTGATTAGATAGGCAATTTCAAAAGTAATTTATTGTATAAAAAATTAAAATAATATATATTTGCTGATAAAAATTTATTTTTCTCATGGTTAAATATGCCGTTTGGAACCTCCTTAAACCCACATACTCAGCGCTGGCCATATTGGCCAAAGTGACTTGCGATCTCTATTTTTAATAAGTTAACTTTTTCCGAAAACATTTTTATTTAAAAATGATCGTGTGTTTTTGAAATTCTCTATCTTTCGGCTCATTTATCTTTTCTCTATCTTTTGTAGTTCTGAGATAAAGCCATGTTGTCGAACCGGAATCGGGGCCCATAAAAAATTCAAATGAGATTTGAACTTGGAAAAAAAAATGGATTTTTATGAACTTTGCCACCGTGATTTCAGGATTATTTTATGTGTCAAAAAATGAAAATAAAATATTCATAAAATCAAATTTTTTTTGATTTACACACATCAATTTTTTTTCGATTTTCTCTTGAAAAGGTAATTTCTTGCAAAAAATATATATGATTATAAGTTATTTTTGTTGCCAAAACAACAACTCATGTGTCCCTTAACCAATATATTGAAAATTGATACTGTTTACTTTAACGCCTGGTAAATCGGACACAAATGATGCTACGCGACGGTTCCTCTCACTAATTTTTTTTGTTATTTTTTTGTCGCACAAACTTGATAAAAGTACTTATGACGTTGTTATTAGAAAGCCAAAAAATATCGCGAAAGTCTGTTACGGTGGCAAAATTTCCGGCAGTTATTTTTTATATTTATATAAACAAGCTGATTTCCTTACCGTTTTTCTTCAATGAAGGTTTTAGTCAAATATCTTCTATTTACGATATTGTCTCAAAGAAAAAATTATCGTAAAAAACCGAAAAAATATATATTTAATTTTTTTTCTATCAAATAATTGTTGAAGCTATGAATAAATAGTTTATATTTTCGCTAACGTTAACTTGATAAAAATATGATTTTTTAAAGTCAGGTGGCCAGATTTGGCCACCGCTGGAGTACGTCACTGTTCATAGCTTCTGAGTATGTGGGTTAAGGGGTGGTCGTCGCATTTCAACAGAAATGGGGTTTTTAATGACCAATTGTAGCAAAAGTACAAATCGTCGGACCAAACATTACCTCTCTCTGATATATTTGAAAAAATCTTGCATCCTAAAAATAAATCAGAAGTGACGGATGGCTCGTCCAATCAAAACGTGCTTACAAAAATAACTGAATTTTTTTTTTCAAAATGTATCTCCTCCCTGAGTTTTTAGGGTACAACAATGATTTATGACTCAAATAAACGGACAGAACGTGAGCAAAACACCAAGTTGAGTTTTTTTGAAAATTTTGAATTTGCTTTCAGTTTTCACCAAAAAACTGTATTTTGACCCTTGTTTAGGGGTCTCAATCAAATGTATCTCTTCCCTGGATTTAAAAGTCACACATTCGGAAAACCGATAAATGTGCAGCTGAAGAGTCCGTGCAAAACACCAAGTTGAGTTTTGTCTAAATTTCTGACTCGTTTTACTGTAAAATCGTGTTTAAATTTCCAAACTTCAAGAAAAAATTTCAACTTTTTTCATACGAAATATTTTTGAACTCATCAAAAAGTGCTTCCTAGTCATGTATCAAAATAAAACGAGTACCAAAAAGCTTGTAATTTTCCATATTTTCATAAAAAATGCATAAAAATAAAATTAGGAAAATTTTGTTCTTAGAGCCTCATTTTGCGACCGACCCACCCCTTAAGGTCGCTGATTTGAGCCTCTTCCAGGTCATTTCCCGCCAACTAAGCAACGGTGATATTTCCAAAAACATTTGTAACTAACAAAACCAACTTCGCGGTTAATTTTGAACTTAACAGTAATTTGATAAAATCCCACCTACGCCGACACCTACGCTTCTTAAAAGCTTCTTAAAAAGACACCCGCAGTTCGTACCTACTCCTTCAATTTTCATCATTTTTTATTATTTTTTTGTGTCAGGCCTCCGGAGAAGCCTTACAAATAATGCAATAGCGCTTTTTGTTTTAACATTTTGCTTTCAGCGGACAAAAACGCGAAAAAAACCAAAAATTAAAATTTTGAAATGGTCAGTTTGGGAGGCTCAGGCAAAAGCTATCTCCTCCCCATGTTGAGAGATACAGTTCGACTCATAACATGCATCTGAAAGCACAAAGATTGTTTTACAATGAACTGGAGATTTTTTTATTGAAATTTCGCTTCGGCGTCTCTTGGGGGGCCATGTGAACTTTTCATTTTTAGCCAAATTGTTTAAAATGGTCAGTTTAGGAGGCTCAGGTCAAAATATATCTCCTCCACCAGTTCGATAGATACAGTTTCGACTCATACTGCATCTGAAGCACAAAGACTTGTTTTGAACAATGAAACTAGAGAGTTTTTTTTGAAATTTCGATTCGGCGTCTCTTGGGCCATGTCAACTTTTCTTTGAGCCTAAATTTTTGACAAAATTTTAGAAACCAGAAAAAATGCTTCAAAATAATTTTTTTCGTAATACAAACACTTTTAAGGATTTGGTGCAATTTTAACTCGGTAGCGTCAAAAGAAAACAAATTAGATCAAAATTTTTTTTTGAAACAAAAGCAATTTGCATAATTTGTATAGACTTCTCCGGAGCCTCACACAAAAAAAAATAAAAAATTGTGAAAAGAAGGAGTAGGTACGAACTGCGTGTCTTTTTAAGGGGGTATATCTGGATAATTCGACATATTCACGATTGATATATTCTGAAAAACTAAAAGCGTATAGCAAAACGAAAATGCTAATTTGTAGATCTATCCTTCATCTTTTCGAAAAAATGTATCACAAAATATTTTTGACCATTACACCGATAGGTACAGTATCGTAACAAGAGGTCATTTACCAAACTGCAAAAACTATCTCCTCCAGACGGTATATCAAATTGAGCTCAAATTTTCACAGATCACGCAACGAAGTATTGCCAATCTTTTTGTTTTGCGACGAACAATTCTAGAACGCCAAATAACCGACGATTTTTCACAATTTCAGGACTTCAAAATCTATCTCCTCCTACGATATATTTGCAAAATGGCTCAAATTTTTTATCAAGTTATTTCTAAGAACAT
>SCLH01000008.1:0-12796 GCA_004367855.1 Oikopleura vanhoeffeni
TGTTAAACTAGCCTCAACTTGCGTAAACATCTGTCATAATTATCTTTTCAGCATACACTTCGCACACGTAAAGCGAGACAGGGAGACCTAAGCAAAACGGAAAGATCTCATCTTCCTCGCGCAGGCCCCATTCTTAAGTTAAGTAAGTAAGTAAGTTTAATAAGTTAAGTAAAGTAATTTGCTTTTGCGCATTATAAAGTGACGGCCTGAAAGTGTTACACAATTAAGCAAACGAAACACTTAATAAACGCTGAAAAATTAAAGGAGGAAGTGCTGGAATTTAAAATAGTGCCAGATTTGACCAATTTGAATGTTTGTTAACAAAAACTGAAAAGTAAAAAATGTTGATTTCCGTCATTTTGAATAAAGCAAACTAGTAACTAAGTTGAATATCAAAACATTGCAAATGAGTCCCATACCAAAAAAACTTTCAAAAACACTGCAAAGGCTATACCTTTTATTGCATGCGCCACTAGTTCTAATACTACCCTGAATAAATTTTGGATCCTGTTACCAAAAGCGAACCTTCGAGAAAGTTTTGAAGGAAATCTCACTGCTCCTCACTCAACGTACACAATCAATTAATAAATAGATAAACAGTGCAAATAGGTCTATACCGCATTGCCCGTTTGTTAAAAAAAGAGGCGGTGCCTCTTGTACCCGCATAAACTTATGCGGTAAAGAGACATCCGACTCTTATTTTAACATAAGTTTATGCCGCATGAAGTAGGGCAGTAAACCGGAAAGACTCATCTGCAAACTGAACCACCAGTCACGATTATTTGAGTTTTCTGTAACGCGATCGGTATAAAAACAACAATAATCAATTATAAATCAACCTTTATTAGCGCGTTTCAGAAGCCCCAAAAGAATGTTTTTTCATAACTCAATATCATTTCAAATAGAATAAAAGCAAACAATTTCGAAAATTTAAGTACGAACAAATTTTTTTTTATTGAATACAAAATACTTTTTGTCCATTAAATATGTGAAAAAAAATATTTAAGTCCACAAAATACCTAACAGGAGATAAGCATTGATTCAGTTTTTAAGATCATAAGTTTTCTAAAAAAAACAGTACTTAATGGATACTTATGTAATAATAATAAGAATTTAATAATTTTTCAATATAATGAAATTTATCGCCCCGCCGCCAGAGGTGGGTCGGAAATAAAAAATCATTATTTTGAAAAAATTATAAAAATCATTATTATTAATAACATGAAGTATCATTATATATAACAACCTTCCAGTGTACACAGTCATCAAACAGACTTACGTCAAGAAAAGCGAATGAGCACTACCACAACCTATAAGTTTTGCTTTTTCACCATTATCAACGAAGCCATCATTGTCTATAAAACATTTCCATCTTTGCAATATAAGTTTGAAAGGAGAGAAATTAGTCGTGGTACTAAGTGGCGCGAGGTAGCGCCCGCGACTTTGAAACAGATTTCTTGTCCCTGAAATTCTTGTTGTTCTGTGTTTCAGAGTAATGTTTATTAATGAACATAAAGTTAGAAACATTTTGAGGAAGAATTAAGTATTCTTTTATTGACTTTCCGTCTATTAAGACTATAATTATATGGATTCAGAAAAATAAGTACTCCGACCTGCTTTGTGTGTTTTTACAACACAAAATAAATAAATATGTATGAGGAAGTATCAATTTGGCCGGCGTGAATACGACCCCTGAAAGTTCCCTTATTTTTAATTTCAAGAATTTTGTGACTTCAGAAATTGCTCATTCAGACCTGGAAATTCATGATTGAAATGCAATTTTTTGCTTTATCGATTAACACAGGCAAGAAACTGGATAATAATTACAAATATACAAATTAAGGTTACTTTTCGGGATGAATATTTCACATAATTATTTTGGTAAACGTGCATCAAACTTTCCTATTGATATAATCATTATAAATTAGATAGACGTTATAGAACTGCGCCTGTGGTCACCAAGCAGGCCCTTGTACGCTTGAACTCGTGCGCGCGATGCTGTGTACAAGGTATTACTCATAGTCTCCTATCATTTTGTAAGAACAGCCAATCAAAGACCATATTATTCACCTTTAGCCGCGGCCCTATGGGTCAAAGATTGGTGTTGCGTGGTTTCCGTGCCCCTTTTTGCGGTAGGTGTAGCCAAGAATAAGGGAAAATAGGGATGGGAATAGAAAATGCGGTCGGAGGCAATCCCGTAATAACGTGGTCAAACAAGGGTCGACCAAACATTATTTTTGATTGAATATTTGTAATTTAAGAAAGATCTACTAAGATGACCCTTTCGAAAAAGTGTTCCTGCAAAGATAATGCAAAGAAACATTTTTACGAGCCCCCCCCCCCCCCCCCGCCGCCCGCCGCTAAGTCGTAACGCACCTTTATTTTTTACCTCAATAATCTTTTCCCAACGGAACTCAACCAAAAACGTGACTTCTATTAGCGCGTGTTAAATACCAAACTATTGTGTCTTAAGTGACTGTCCTGAGAAGAGTACAAGGCAAGGTGCGTGATATTTGAACCGCTAAAATTTGACGCGGTTGTTGAATCACTTAAGCAATCACAAGACTTTATTAGTGGGATTAGAACTCGCGCTATAGAGATAGTAACTTTTGAGATGGAGTTCAGTTGTTATCAAAGATTATGATCACTTCCACTTTGGTAATATGCTGTTCTCAAATTAAAACCTGAAAATAAATTCACGTGATAAAAATTAATGTACTGAATAATTCTGAATTCGGAGTGTCGAATAAAACGACACATAAAACGTGTAAAGTAATCGAGGACTTTACCGGTCCAATTCTAAAAAAAATCTAAAAAATTGAATAGTTTATCTTATAAAAATAGTTAAATTATTCTTAAAATGAAGTAAACCCCAAAGATTCTTATGTTGTTCCACTTAAACAATAGAGATGAATGAGGGAATAAACCCCGGTACCCTTTCGACAAAGCGCTGAAATTAACCATAAACGCCACAACGACCAACGATAATCACTTAGTCACACTTTGTTAATATTCCCGGCCCTACTACTTAAAAAACACACTACGTTCCTAATGCAGGGCCGGGATATTAACAAAAGTGTGAATAGGGGATATCTCTTCTCCAAAGTCATATGCAAATCGGAACTGCACCCTTGTAGGATGTGTACAAGACAAACTTTCGGTTTATATGTCTGCCCATTTCATCGATTTAAAGAAGTAAGTATGTATCATATTATATTACTAGAAGGCGTTAATATTTAGTGAAATCCTTGTCGTGTGGTCCTGCGATCTGGCTTGTACGCTCGTCATCCATGGTCCACTTCCGCAATACCGTATAGCCATACGGTAATAAGGCTATACGGTAATGCGGAGTGGAAACCATGATGACGAGCGTACAAGCCAGATCGCAGACCACCACGACAAGGATTTCCACTAAAATATCACCGCCTTCTAGATATAAAGATACAACTACTCTATAAAATCGGAATAATGGGCAGACTATAAACCGAAAGTTTGTCTTTACACAATCCACAAAGGGCAGTTCTTGTAATAGGCTATACCGCGGTATTCGCATCCTTTAAGGGGTAGTGTCTGTGAAAAAGTTTTCTGAAAGTGAGAGTTCTATACAAGTCACGAAAAAAAAATCGATTGGTGATGGTTTCGCGACTTTTCATAAAGGGGTTCCCACCAGAGGGCGCCAAAGCTTGAAACGTTAGGTTACCAGTTTTTCTGGTTAAGTACATTCAGATCAAAAAGTCTATTTAAGGACAAATAAGCTATGAAACTAAACTAAAAACGACGGTTAAGTTTGAAAAATACTTAAAAACAGTAGATAACCTAAAAATATGAATTTTTGTCCACTTGGTACATTTTCTTCAGAAAACTGCCATCAGAAAAATTACAAACTGGCTAATCTGAATAATATCCTTGACGCCGTGTTTGGCTAATATTTAATTGAGAATATGTCAAATTAGGGACCGGGATACCCTTAAAGGCAATCAGAGTGCACCAAATTGCTTCGGAAATTGCTCCTGTAAGCAATAAAGATTGCAGTTCTTTTGAATTAATACGTTATACAAACATGAGAACGCTTTCTTCATTCTCAAAATTTATAAAAAAATAACCACAACGAGTAGGTTCATAGTTACGATTTTTTGTCATTTGTAGCTAATTCTTACCACTTTGTTTTAAGGTATTGATAAAATCCAAACAGTTAGCAAATAAAAAAAATGTAAAATAACATTTAACAATTAGGAGTTTAACTTTATTAAAAATTTAATTACTGTAGAGTCCTGTACAAATCTGTAGAATCTGTAAAAAGCTTTAATTTGTAAATATAACGAAATGTCTATATTAAATTAATGGTTCCTGAGAGTTTTTGCATTGAGGCAGCAAAGAGTTAAAAAAAAGGATAAGAGCTAAAGTCGTCTAGCTCAACTTTATACTGAAAATTTTATCGAAAGTTTACTTGTTAAGCAACTTTAGAACAAAAACTAAAAGCAACACTTTTTCGCATAATTCCATCGCAAGAATTTGAAAACATCAGCATTCACTTAACAACCACTTTTGCCTGCCTGTACCTGCTATTTAATTTCCTTAAAATCTTCTCATGCTTTTGAAAGGGGGCAAATTTTATTGCTTTTGAATTTGTCAGAAAAAGTACCAAATCAACGATATCAGACAGCTAGACAACTTTAAGTTATTTAAGAAATAACACTCTGCTTTGCGTTGAGACTGTTCGGGAACATTGACTGAATAATTTTCGTTGTTATTTATTTATTATACTAACAAGAAATTAACGGCTTTTCAAAAGTTTTTACAGTTTAACATATTCACAGGTTTTTACACTAAAGTCTGTACAGATAAACATTTTTGATAATGTTGTAAAAAAAAAACAAACATTTAGGATTTAGTTTTAAAAATAGTCAATAAAATTTTTGGTTAGGGTTTTCAAAGTTTCAGAAATTATTTGTTTTTTTTGGGAATTACTGAACCTCATTGAACCACTCAGTTTAAAGAAAAGTTTTTAGAACCACACATAACGACCAAAAAATTGAAAATTACCGGGAAACTGAAATGATTTAATTTTTTTGGAATCTATAATCTTACAGTGGGGGGCCTCTTTGTGCGTTTTTTTATAAAAAATTACTTGATGAATCAAAATTATCTGGACATTTTGGCATTCACCTATCTTGCAAAAATCGAAAGATCAACATGAATCCAAAATTAAAAAAAAACAAAAAAAAATATTTAAAACTCAAAACTTTAAAAAATAAACTTTAATCTGTACACCAAATATATTAGGAAAATCTAGCCTTTCTAGTTTTCAAAATCTGCCAAACCAAGTCTTCAACCAAAGCAAATAAAATCACTATTAGCTAGGGTAAAACCTTACGTCTAATCAGTCACATAAAAATGTCTACAAAATGTATTATTGATCAAATCCACAAACAACTTTTTTCGAAATTTTTGCGCTGTTTCGATTTTTCAAAGTATTTTTTTCCGAATTTAGTCAAAAAATATTGTTTGTTAAGATCTTGACCGCTAAAACTTCAAAATATCGGCTTGGCGTAAGCCAACTTTTTGTTCAGTGTTTTACTGCCTTTCTTTTAAGCTTACTTGCGAAAAAAACGAAGCACATTTTTTTTCGAAATTTTTCGAATTTTTTTTCGAAAAATATTATTTTTCAGTATGAATGGAAATTTTAGAAAAAAAGCTTCGTACGAATCTTAGGCATGTCACGAAGTGTACTTTAAAAAATTTTGGCCCCATTTTGAAATTAAACCCTGGAGGAGATAGATTTTAAAGCCAAAAATCGTGAAAAACGGCCAAAAATCGTCGGTTTACTGGACCGCTAGGAAAATTCAGTTATCGAAATGTAAATCGCTCTCATACGAATTTTAGTCTGCTTATTCTACGTATTATGTCAACTTTGAAACAAATTTATATGGTCTCGGAGGAGATAGATTTTGAAATTTTGCGAAGTGACCTCCTGTTACGACTATGTGACGATTGGTGTTGTCATCAAAATTTCAGCTTGATCTTTGATTTCACAAGATTAAGGTTAGGTCACAAATTGACATTTGGAATTATTGCTCAAGGTTCAGATTTTCCAGAAATGACTCTGCAAAATTGCAAATCAGACACGACTACCCCCTTAAGCAATGCACACGCAATGCACAATCAATGCACACGCAATGCACAATCAATGCCAAAGCACATGCACAGCGCAATGCACAAGNAATTATATAAGGAACACGATACTGGTACTAAAAATTCCTAATTTTTAACTTTATTTCGCATAAATCTGAAACTTGACAGCCTATTGGTCACCTACTGTATATTTCGTTGTCAAACCCTACGTAATTATTCCTAATCTCATTATGCCAACCTCAAAAAGTTTTCTAACCTGAATATAGAATGAAATGAGATATTATTTTCTTTTAAAAAAGTCTTTTTGTTAAAGTCTATAATTTTCTATTATTTTCAGTTTTTCGAGATATCACTTACAAAAAAATAAAAAGAGTTCGGATAACAGTAGAGTGATTTTGTTTTCAGTAAAAAATTCCAGAAACACTTTCCTAAAAACTGATATCCTCAGAAAATTTTGAAAGTTCAACAGGATTAAAGGATCAGCGATGTAAAATTTTTTCAAAGAAATTGGAAAAAAAAGTAAGGTTAAAAAAAATTTGAACCAATCATCGAAAAAATTTTTAAGTTCATTTTTTGAATTCCTTGGCAAAAACTCTATGTTGGGTTTGGCGCATAATTTGTTTTCAGCCTTTTTTATCACATTTTGAGAGATTTTAAAATTTTCAAAGCCGATTAATCGGTTCGGAGCTTCCAAGGGTTAATAGGTCGCATTTGTTTTTTTTAGAAGTAAAAGATTGGAAAAAAGCCTCAAAAAATCAACCCCCGTAACATTTGAACAAAATTTCCAAAAAAATAAGTAGTTTTTTAGGAATCGCCGCAAAATTTTTTATAATGTATTTGAACGAGACAATTCTACGATGTTTTTTGCCCTTTTTAGATGATTTTAAGTATGATTGAGGGTTAATATAGACAAAAAATATAGGAAAAAAAATGGGTATGGGAATAGAAAATCTGGTCGCGGATGATTTCTTTTACAAACTTGATTAAAAATGACTTCAGTAATTTTATTGAAAAAACTAGATGAATTTGACCAATATATTTTACCTCAAAATTATGTGATGTGTATTTAAAAAAAAAATTGTTAAACATCAGATTCTCTACTAAATAATTCCAGAAAAATCTTCTTCAAAATTTGTGAAATTGTGTTGAAATACAACAATGCATTATAGTCAGTTGAATAAATACTAAAATTCAGCATATCTTTCTGTTATTTTCATAAAAAGATATAACCTTTGATTCTATGCATATTAGCAAATAATAGACAAGCTACAGAAACCAAAAAATTGCAGAGTAACAGTACTGGTACTAGATCGGTAATCGTGAGAGAAAATGACGGAAGAAATAACTTTACATCTGTTTGATTACATCGTTTTCATTTCATTATTGTGTGTATCTCTTGGCGTAGGATTTTACTTTGCTTGGAAAGAAAAAAAACAGTCTGCTGATAGTTATTTGCTGAATAATGATGCAATGAATCCATATGCTGCAGGATTATCAATTTTTGTATCTATAGTTTCGGCACTTACAGTTTGGTTGATATAAAAAGCAAAATATAAAAGTTTCAACATATCGACTGATAAGAGGTTGTTAATAATTAAAATTGAGTTTTTTCAAATAAACAATTTAAAATTCGATATAAAGGTCTCAAAAATTAGGTCTGAAAATCTGGTTTGAAACGCCTATCTTTTGCCTAGGAACGTTTGAAAAAAAGCCTTATCTTTTGCCTGTAACTATACGCCGCACGCCAGGAACGAATAAATTTATTTTTCAAATGCGTAGGTTTTTGCGTGGAATCTAACTATACGCGTATAACTATACGCCGCACCCCGCTGTAGTACATAATGTATACTATAATTTATAGTATGAAAGTACTACTTACGTACTAGACCAAACTAGCGAAGTCCAACCGGAGTCTTAAAGAGATATGAACCAGAATTTGGGCTATGCTTGGTGATTGGCTAATGCTCATTGCATCATTTGGTATATTTGGGCAGTTTGCGTGGGTTGAAGATAGGGTCACATTGAGTAAGTCTAATGAAGTACCCGGAAATTTTCACACAATGTAAGAGTTTCCCTTATTACTTATGTAGAAATATTATGCGTAGTTGTGTAGCCATGAGACTAAGATTGATTTCGGGTTAATAAGGAGGCCAGTACTACGAGTTCAATATTTTATTGAAATAAAATTTTAATTGCCAATCTATCAATTTTATCAGCCATTTTCAGTTATAGGAATACCAGTCGAAGTTTTTTTACGTGGAAACGGAATGATTTGGAGAGGCGTTGGTGGTTTATTGGGTGCAATTTTGTTGAACGTAACGTTTGTGCCTCTTTTTCACAAGCTTAAATGTTATTCAGTTTATAATTACGAGTTGAAAACTTAAAAAAATACTCCAACTCGGATATATTTTTATAAACTATATCAGATGTGGTGGCAGTTGTCACAAAAATCTTCAGCGCAATATTTTAAATATTTTTAATGTTTCTTACAGTTACCTAGAAATGAGATTCAAATATAATAAATCTGTGATGCTCATTGCTTTATTCCTTGGGATTTTTGCTATGACTTTTCACATGTTTGCCTTAAGTTATCTAACTGCTCTTTCTTTATCGACTGTGACAAATATGGATAAGGATTTTAAAAATAGTCTGAAGTAGTTTTCTTTATTGTCTTACCTAAAGCTTTCAGAACGGCCTTTGTTTTTTTTAATTTATTAAATTCACCAGCCATTGCAAAAAACACATTTATCCGATCGGCCGGATCTCGATTCAGTAGGAAAAATAGCGTATAGGATAGATTATACTTACTAGTCCCGTAGAACTTTGACGTCTAGGACGTCTTTTGATCGATCAATACACAAGATTCAATGTATATATATATTGACTAATGAAATCACACGATTCTTGAGGTTTCTGACGTCAAAGATTAACGGGACCAGTAAGTACATATCTGTATAATCTTCGGTTTGCCGACAATAAGACCTGACATTTTGAATCTCAAATCTTGGTGTAATTCCATGTTGTATTATGTTGAACTCTATAGCCATTTTATATACTATGATGGGTGGAATGAAGGCCGTTATATGGACAGATGTTCTACAATCTGGAGTTCTTGTATCTTCAATCGTTATTGTAACTCTTAAATTATGGTGGGATTTAGGCTATTCGACTATCATAGAAGACGTTGAGGATTTTGTCTTGAAATAAATTGTAAGAAAAACTTTGTAGTGTCAGATTTTAGCTAGAGTTTTCAGCTCCAGCTAGTAGCTCCATACGCATAATGATTGGTTCGCGTTCAATAATCTTGCGATGAGTTTGTTCTATCTCACTTCTCATTGGTTCGTGTTGTTTGCTAGCTGCAGCTAAAATTTGATATGCTGTCATTCTATATAACAAACTCATCAAAAATCAAGACAAATATTTAAGCTGGCAAATGCTAACCGACTTTCTGATATCTTTGATATAAGTTTAGATTTTTAAATTTAATTACTAGGAATTGTTTTTTTGCTCAAACTTTATTCAACACTTGTATTCTTTTTTAGTCATTGCGAAATGAGAACACTCCTGTGTGCACTGCGAATAAAAAAAACTTTCACGAATGTACCGTTGCATATCCCCTATTCACACTTTTGTTAATATCCCGGCCCTACTTCTTAAAAACACACAACGTTTGTGAATAGGGGATATGGCAAGGATCGGATTTTCCGGGTCAAAAATTTAAATTTGGAACGCAGCCCGTTACGTGGGTAAGGTCGAGTCGAAAAAGTTGTTGACCTTTCGAAAAGCCGATTTTTTTCAAAAAATAACTCTTTAAGAAGTTTATACGATGAATTATTTGTTTTATTATAATTTTGTTAGTATTTCAAAAATTTATGCACATTCTTTCGATAGATGCTATATTTTTCAAATATTGGCAATTCTTGAGATTTTAAAGTATTTTTGCTTGATAAAATTTGTGTGTTTCAACTTTAAAATTCGACCCGATCTGGTCAAATTTTCAAGAAATCCGATTCCTGGCATATCGTTTTCGGAACGGAACTCCATCCAAAAACCGCTTACTATCTTATAGCGCGTGTTCGAATCCCACTAATGTTGTCTTTGTGATTATATTGAATATGATTATAGACAAGGGCCTTGATAATGGAACCGCTAAATTTTATCGGTGTGTAATCTCTCAAGCAATCACTAAGACAATCATTAGACAACATCAGTGGGATTCGAACACGCGTCTGTAGAGATAGTAAGCGTTTTTAAAGATGGAGTTCCGTTCCGAAAAGGATATGGCTATATCGAAGACCTCGTCGTCGATTTATCTCGAGCGTTCAAACTTTGAGCCAGTGTCCAATCCAATACCCGATTGTCGACTCAATTCAAGAATCGCGCGATCTAATTGGCCACTTTATCAAAGTTATGGCGCTCCAGATAAATCGACGACTAGGCAGGATTTTCGATATCTTAACAGCTCAACTTTGAGCAATGTTTTAAGTAAGTTGTACGGTTAACCCTACCAGCGCCGGTGTGTTTTCAAACACAGATACTTACAATTTTATGAGGATGTTTAATTTTCGTCAGTCAAAAATTGGAACAGAACTCAGAAAGTTCCTTTAATTTTAAGTATTCTACTTCGGTCAACTTTTTGAATATGATAATTAAACAAGAATAAAAAACAACAATTGTTGTTCGATGGGCACCACTTTTGAGACAAATTGATGCTTAAGGGTGTGGGTGTCACTGATTTTACTTTTTACGAAGCTATTTTTGGATAAACTAGCAGAGTTGATATCCCAAAAACTTTTGCATCTTGAAGAAAAACTCTTCACGGTGATTTGCAATTTAATAGTAATCTGGTACAATCCTACCTACGCCGACACTTACGCTTTTGAAAAGCCTCCTAAAAAATCACTCCAGAGAAGCCTCGCACATAATAAATTAGCGCCCTTTTCTCGGAATTTTGCTTTTGACGGCCAAAAAAGCCAAATACCGAAAACTAAAATTATTGATTAATTTGTGGTTTAAATTGAAAGTGCGCTAATTTGTTTTCTTTTGACGCTACCGAGTTTAAAATTGCACCAAAATCCTTAAAAGTGTTCGAATTCACGGAAAAATTATTATGAAGCCTTTTGTCAATTTTCAATTTTTTGATTTCTAAAATTTTGTCAACATTAAAAATTGACATGGCCCCCAATAGACGCCGAATCAAAACTTTAAAAAAAACACTCCAATGCATAATGTCAATTGTCAAACAAGTCTTGTGATTTCAGATGCAGTATGAGCGAAACTGTATCTTTTAAACTGGTGGAGGAGATAACTTTTGACTGAGCCTCCCCAAACTGAGAATTTCAAAAATTCTATTTTCTGTTTTTTCGCGTTTTTGTCCACTAAAAACAAAATTCCGAGAAAAAGACGCTAATGCATTATGTGTGAAGAATTTTTTTATTTGCCCAAAATTTTCTGAAATTTTCCATTCTTGAATATTTTTTCGAAACAAAAACTAGACTACTGTGAAGACCATCTACTCGCTCATCTGTGGCATGGTTAATTCGGTGAATTTAATATTATTTTTCTCAGTTGGGCGTTGGACAATATTATGTTCAACGTTATGTCTCTTGTGCTACGGTAGAAGACGCTAAAACTAGTGTATGGATCGGCTCATTAATTGCAATTATTCTCGGTAGCATTTGTATTCCTCTTATTGGAATGGCGTCGATTTCATACTTTTCAGGATGTGATCCTGTCATGTCTAAAAAGATCCCAAGATATGACGCTTTGATACCATATCTTGTGGCAAAAGTTTTTAAAAATTCTCCTGGAATGGTTGGATTATTTATTTCAGCAGCATACAGGTGAATTTCTAGCAATTTTGCGTCTTTTTGGGAAATGTTGCTTTGTCCAACTTCTCCGCTTGATTTGAATAGTTTATGTTGTATTTATGTCATAGTTTGTACTTAGACTAAGGTAAGAACGGCACATTTTTAGGCCAAAAATAATTTGAAATTTCTTTGCAATACTATTCAATTGTAGTACAATTATTGTACTCTGTTAAAAAATATTTTTTTCAGTACAAAACTTTTAGGAGAAAATAAATAATTTAAGCTTTAATATGCGACTTTTTGATACAAGGCTGTTACAATGAAAAAAGTATTAATGTCACTTTCGGAGTATAACTAGCTCAAGGGTTGAGAATATCGTATAGGAAGTTCTTCTGAATTTCAGTGCAAAAAAATCCTATTTTTTGATGTAAAAGTGATAATTAAAAAATATACTACAGGGGGGTGCGGCGTATAGTTGGAAAGTTTGACGCCAAAAAACCCCAACTATACGCGTAATTCCGGGAAACTTACAAAACGTTGGGCCCTAACACTGGGGGCAGTGGTGGGATGCCGCGGACAAATAAATGTTTGTTTGTGAGCGAAAAGGTTCGAGCGACTAATTAGCAACAAGTGAGAAATAAACTAAATACTTTTTATTCAAGCATAAAATAAATTAATTAATCTGAATCAGAGCAGCAATATTTCCGATTTCAAAAGCGAAATCAACGGGATTTTTTACTACAACTGTATTGGCGATACTGAAAAAATTTGCCATTTTCTTCACAATGCCAAATCAAAGAATCATTTTTTGGACCCCGAGTTACATAGAGAAGTGTAGGCGTTTTACGATTACC
>SCLH01000008.1:13314-28965 GCA_004367855.1 Oikopleura vanhoeffeni
ACAGCTAATCAAAATTTTTAACCAATCAGCGTCAAATTCGATAATTAGGTTTAACATTTTGGCTTAAAAATAATTGAAATTTCTAGAATTCGATTTAGACATTTCCGATAATTTTAATAACATGCATCGTTTTTGGTGGGTTATATTCACCAATAAAAATTTTCTAGAATCACTTTTGAACGCCGATTTTCACAATTTTTCGTCTTCAAAGTGATACTTCTCCAAAACGGATGTTCAGAATAAGACCGTTTTTTCGACTCAGGTAGATGAATATAGTGTCGTCAATATGTGTCTCAGATTTTTGAATTTAACCCTAGAATTCTAGAAATATGACTATAAGTAAAAGGTAAATAGAAAGTTTGAAAAAAGAGGTTCATCTGATCGCGAACAAAAGTACCTATCCAAATGAAGCTGAGAATTCACTGAATCAAAAAGTTGGCCCACAAGTAATCAAAATTTTTAACCATTTCAGCGTCAAAGTTCGATGAATTAGGTTTAAACATTTTTGTTTAAAATAATTTTGAAATTTCTAAGATTCGATTAAGACATTTCCTGATTAATTTTAATTGTCATGGCATCGTTTACTGGTGAGTCATTATTCACCAATAAATATTGTTCATATCATGGTTGGAAAACCGGTTGATCGTGTAAAGCAAAAAAATATGTCGAATTTGAAAATTCTAGAATTTTTTCTAGATTTGTTTTGAAAATAATAATTGCCACCATGAGATTCCTTGAGTCAACTTTAGTTATAACCTATATTTATGTATCATAAATTAATTTTATAAGGGGCTCAAAAAAAACCGACACCCACCCCCTTAAACTTACCGTTTTATTCAAATAATTTTTTCGAAAGTAGTCTATAAATTTTTATCATTGTGAAATCTAAAACAAATTTAAACTGCACTATGACGAAAACAGAGAAATTATTATATTCAATCGAAGAAGGTTCGTATTTTTTCGAATGCATATCCGAAAATGATTGACACATGATCATTTCATCCTTACGAAAACGTTAAAATCGGGCTGTTATGTTTAATGTTCAAATTTGCAAAAATTGCAGTGTGCAGCAGGTGCTGGGTAAAGACTAGACCTCAGCAAGCAGAATTGGTTCAAAATGCAAGTTGAGGGGTGGAATCGGCAAATTTTTTTGCATATTTTTTGCTTTCAGTCAAGATTGTGGAAAATTGTAAAGTTTTCTTCACGCATTTTAGAAAAGTTTTCAGATAAAATTAATTCTGGTGAAAAATATCTCATTTTCGTTTTATTAATGGAAATCAGTTATAATTGCGATTTGTAAGAGAAACCACGGAACTAAACTGTTTTATTTAAATTCCAACACTAGGCCTCGGCAACAAGTTTTCGAGCCTTTTCAAAGAAACAGTTTCCATAGTTTTTTTAAAGTGTACACTAGGCACGAGTTAACCTCACCCTAATTTTAACTATTTCAAGATATATATATATTTTGTTAAGACAGCAAACTAATGTGCACACTTAGGGCATGCAAATAATTTGTGTTAGAAAAAAAAATTTGTTCAACAATAATAGGATTTCTGGGGAACCCTTCTGTTTTTACACACCCTCAATTTGGTTCTTGTCAACAGTTTTGCATGATTGTCAACCGTGTTCATCGGGAAAAAGTTTATTGAGCCCTTATTGTGACCCATTTAACATAAAATTAAACATGAAATATTTTTAATAAATTAACAACGTTATAATTTTGAATTCTTAAATGCGTAAAGAATTTCCTTTTAAAAACTTAGTTTTTTTCACGCGCGTGAAAAAAACCCCCCAAAACAGGTCTTATGGACGCACAATGTGAAGAAACGCCCGAGACTCAATCCACTGAACTTAAAACATTTATTTTTTTATAGGATTTTTACGTCGAAATCAAGACTTAAAAATTAAAAAAATTAGCACATCGAAAGAAATATTTTATCATGAGATGATTGAAATCAATGGAATTCGATAGATTGGTTTAACAATTTGGCAAGTTAACCCCTGGAATCACAGAAAAAAAAGTTCCGCCAAGGCACCAGAGCCGATACATCGGCTCTTCTTTGAACGTTGTTTACAGAAAGCTCAAGATAGTTGAAGCTCCAATTACTTTTGCAATAGGAAGTTGAAAAGTTATTTTTTTGCATCAATAAATTCAAATTCTAGAATTTTGATTTTAAGTTCTAGATAATATAGTTGGTAAACCAAGGTGTAGCATATCACATGATACGTGCCTATCTTAGTCTTCACAAATTTTATTTTTATGGTTACCAACGCACAAGTATCTGCCTTACGTCACACTCTAATCCGATTTGATCTATATATCATCAATCGAAAGTTATTTTTCAAAAAGTAAAAAAAAATGATGAAAAAACCACAAATTTTTATGAAAAATGGCTATTTTTTCAAATAAAAGCGGATTAATGCACTTTTTATTATTATTTTCAAGTTGATATAGTGATCAAGTGGCAGTGTGGACAATTTTTGATTGATTTAATTAATTTTTATAATTAATAATTTTTTTCATGGAATACTTAAATCGAAAATTTTGAAATTTCACTTCCAAAAAAATATATGTCCCAAGATACAAATATATTTAAATGTTAAGTGTTTTGCATGCACAAAACACTTTCCTAAAAAATAGCTTATCTCACATTTGTATTTGATGTCCAGTTTCGAAAAAAAAATTTCGGAAGTAAAACTTCGGCGAAAAATCTCAAAAATCAACTCGAACCAAAATCTCAAAAACCAACTTCGAACCAAATATCCCAAAAAAAATTGAGTATTTTTTTCAGAATCACCGCAAAATTCTTTATAATGTATTCGGAAGAAACAATTCTGTGACCTTTATTTTGCCCATTTTAGAAGGTTTTAGGTAGGCTTGAGCCGATATATCGGCTCTGTGATTCCAAGGGTTAAAGTGAACTATGTTTTTTTCTTACTTATTGATTGAAGGAGGGTTTCGATGGATTTCTACTTAACCGTATTTTCGTTTTAAAAATTATGATTCAGAGTATTATGACTTTTCGAAGAGCATATGGATTACCGACGCTCGGAGTACAGATCCTAAATATTTGAATGATACAAACAACGCAAGATATTAGCACCCAATCAAAACCCTGGATTCCGGAATAGGCCGATTTCATTGGTCAGATTAAACCAATCAAATGCTTAGAATCAAATGAGTAATCCATATACTCTGAGAGTCGGAAATCCATATAAAAAGTATGTGGTCACCTACGAAATAATTATTATTGTCACAATAAATTTCAAATGAGTCTTCGGCCTTTTAAATTCTTATTGTTTTTGAGACATTCTGGAAAATTCTGCAATTTTACAAAAAAATCGTGCTTTTTGCGATCACTTGAGTTTGCGTTCTTATGAGTGACATAGCGTCACGTCATTGTACTTTACAGTTATTACTAAGAGTAATACTAATTGACGACGCAAATCATTTTGATCACAACAGTTTTGCATCAATATAGAAAAATTGCAACTCTGATATTTGTTGAATCAGATAAGTACCCCGATGCGTCAATTTCAATGCAACTACTGTTTCTAATAGAGATTTGTGAACGCTTCTTCCTCAATTAATATTTCAAATCGAATTTCAACCCTGCCGTGCTGTACACGGAAATAACAATATTACAGATGACTACCTCTAGTGGGACAATGTTTGTGCGATGGCTGTCCGAATACAATTATCATAATTGCATTATGTGCCCTTTCGTCAGGAACCACTGTACTCAATCTCTGATGATATTTATATCTTTTTTGAATGTGGTGGTTTAAGGATTTTTACAAAAAACTCTAATCAATTTTCTTGAAACAAAGGTTAATCTCTGTTATAAAGAGCTTTCAAAAAATGTAAAAAAAAACCCGAAAAATTAAAGTAGCTAATCTTTATAGTTTTTCCTGTTGATTCGAAACAAATAATTGAATAAAATTTGAACAAAAATTAAGGAAAACTTTAATAACTGTTTTCAAAAATTTCTTAAAATTTGATAAATTGGAAAAGTTGAATTCAAACTGAAAATTTTTTAAAAAAGCAATAATACGAAAATTAAAAAATTGCCTTTAATATGAAACATTTCTTTGACGGTATATTGAGGGTAATATATTTACCTGGTGAAAATATTTTAATCAAGAGCCTATATCTGGATCTGTCTCTAACCACCGACCCCCTTAATACTTTTGAAACTTTTTGAAAAATATTGACTCACTTTTTCTGGCATTAAGAAAATAATGAATAGCCTTCCTAGAAAAGTAGTTTGAGCATTCAAAAAGCTTGTCCGAAAGTGCCATTGACAAACAAACACTGCAAATTTACTTAATGTACTGAAAATAAACTATTTAATGAATTTGGAAATAGCTTTTTCGAACACCACTGCTACAAAATATGCATAAAGTAGAGAAACTGTTATATGGGCCTGAAGATGGTTTGTAAATTATGAGTTAAATTATCAGACCAATTTTATTGAGATGATTTTTCCATGACAATATCACTTTATCACTTTTTTGGTTAGAAGCGTAGCCACTACTTCTTTTAAACGTGTGATTTTAACGTTGTGGCTACGCATTCTAACCAAAAAGTGATAAAGGGATATAGAAAAATGTACACATATTGATTATCTTTTTCTTTTCACAGCCAAACAAGACCAAAATTCTCAAAATAACTCTCTATGGACTATAGACGAAGTCTTTGGCTGCACATTTACTACGTTTTTGAAGTCCTAACAAATAAATTCTGCGAGCAGTAGGCTTTTGCGCGAGGCTCTTAAAACAGGCTTAAAATAACGTTTTTCGATGATTGTTGAGTCAAATGGTAGAAATTAGATAAACGCTTTTGATCGGAGCACACACTGTCCGGTTTGTTTAAAAATAGAACTTTTTTTTCGATGGAAAACCTCAGAGATGTGGGCTTTCCGGTTGAAAACATAACTTCAGTTTGAAGCTCGTTTTCGATTGGACGAGCCCTTGATGAATTTTTATTTTTACCAGTGCAAGATTTTTGTTTTAAAATACCATCTGATAATACAATTTCGTTTATCTATGCGTTATATGGATTACCGGACCTCAGAGTACAAATACTAAATATTTAAAAATGCGAAATCTGAGCATTTGATTGTTTGATCCTTTCTCAACCTGACCAATGGAATCGGCCTATTCCGCAATCAAAGGTTTTGATTGAGTGTTAATATCTTGCGTTGTTTGTATCATTCAATTATTTAGGATTTGTACTCTGAGGTCCGGTAATCGATATCTCGGCAATCAGCAAATGAAAACCCCGAATTTGACTCAATTATTGACGACCACCCCTTAAACCAATGTTCCGCTTAATATGCTCTTGCTATTCCCGGCCCCCAGGCACTAGCGGATAGCGATAAAGAGCACATTATAAAAGGCCAAGAAGCGCGCATGAAAGATCATCTTTCCACCCGCCTCGACTTGAGATATTAGACCCGCCTCTCTGAGATACTATATTTTTATGTACTGGTAATCCTCCTAATAAAATGCTGCATACATTATATGTTGCGTCATTCCCGCCCTTCCAATGTATTACTACTTCTTAAGTCGAACACTGGTGTCGAAAAATACTATTAATTAAGAGTAATAAAACAAGGGGAGTTTATAGTTTCACACATAAAAATTAAGCTAGAAAATGTGCAAGAAGGGAATAACACACTAACTAAAAGGTCGGGTCGAGAAATAAATATCGCGGCGCGGGTCGAGTCCAAGGACGGGTCGAAAAGTGACAGTAGAGATTTATATTCTAATACAGAGAAATACCAACTCGATGAATAAGAGGATCCGTGTCGGGAAGAGGCCGATGTAGTTCGGATCAAAGCGGCCGGAGAGTGAGAACTGAAACATAGGAGGTAGTCACGGCAGGCCAGAAATGTGAGCTGACGGCGGCGACGAGGTGCGGAAAGCTGGTACGCGATGGTCCGGGGAGCGGCGGCGGAGTCCAGAGGGCTAGTCCGGGAGGTTCCGGAGAACAGCGGCGGAGCCCGGACGGCTGGTCCAGGATGAAAATCCAAGCAAAAATAAAGGACAAAAAATCGTACTAATTGATACAAAAAAATCTCGGTACGAGCGATTAAGCTCAGCAGTGCTAAAATGGATATGAGTGTCTCAGGCTAACGTTCTACGCGCGACGACTCCCGGAAAAATCGGACCTTTTTAACCTCACCTATGAGATAGAAAAGTAAAAACGAGTACAAAAACGAGTACAAAAGTAAGAAAAAATCATAAAAAATTAACGAAAAAATTTCGAATGAAAATGGAAAATTTCGAAAAATTTTTCAAAAAATGAAAATATTTTTGTTTAATCTCAAAAAATTAAAAAAATTTTTTCAAAAATTTATTTAAAAAAATTCTTTAAAGTTTCTTTTTCTCTTATATTTATTTTTCTCTCTAAATGCAGAATGAAGGAGAGTGCAAGAAACCCCGTATAGCTGAAATAGCCAGGGGCGAGGGCACCAGAAAAAGGACTCCACCACACTAAGAACGCCACATGAGGTGGAGCGCCGCACCACACTAGACCAGATACACCCAAAAGAAACTCACCACACCCCGCCAAAGTGTGGGGGCGCGACACCTACGCATAAAGACACCGTATTAAGGCATAAATGGGGGGGCAAGGGGAGAGAAAGAAAAAATTATTTTTTAAATAATTTTAAGAGAATACGAAAAATAACTGAATTATTGGAATTAAAAGATCATTTCTCCGGGCACAAATAAACCTACCAAATGAACAGCCAATCAAAGTACACGATGAGGATATTTTAGTTGAAATAAGCTGGAATGAAGATAACCTAGAAAAACTGGACAAAATCCGATTTAATTATTTTGAAAATCGATTGAAATCAGTTGAGCCTGGAAAAAGTGTTATAGTTCTAGAATCAAAAATGATCGATGGCTTGCTAAACAAATGTTTTAAACGAAAAAATAGGGCTTGGATATGGTCAGATATGAAATAGGGCGATATGTCAATTCAAAAGAATACTTCAAAATCCGCACTACGAAATCAGCCGACTCAACCCTTCGAAAAACTGGTATCAATTGGGCAAATACCGATATTTACTGTATTAATTCAATTTCATCTCAACCGGTTAAATTTTCCCTAATCGAGTCTCGAGGACAAACCAGTCCAGATCGGACGAATGAATGGATTTCGATCCATAATAAAGAATCACAGGTTAAAAGAATGCGCCGAGAAGGGGCTACCTTGATGAGTTATGAACTTGATTTCTCAAAAGATGAGCTTATAAAAGGTCGAATTTAGGATGAAATAATGACCTTTGTCGGCGAACTTGACCTAGACTCGCTCGGTTCTTTGAAGAAACTTCACGTCGAATATCAACGACGAGGTGCGATAGTAGATAATACTGTTAATTTCAAATATAACTCTGGCGGCTCGCTGATTGACTGGACACAACGTAAAAATGGCGCCTCTACCGGCGTCAAAATAACCAGAGGCCGATCTTCAGAAATATCAGAAATAGCGCCAGCTGATCAAAAAACCTTTAAAATTAACCACAAGAGGAGCCAGCTGGAAATTATAACTCCGTCGGGGAGTAGCCATCTGATTAGTTATAAAATAGGTATATCTGAATGGACCGAAATTTCTGTTACTTATCCAAATGGCGACAGATTTGATAAAACTGAAAATGATCATTATTCTAGAAATGGAATCGTATTCAAAACGGTCGAAATCAACGAGAACCATCGAATTGTCACACATATTAATGACGGAGTTAAATTCGAAACTTTTTGAAATTTTCGATTGCTTTGGAAACATTCGCTTGGTCAAGTCAAATTCAATGGAAAAACGATTCATTTTCGATGAAGGTCTCGTAAAAGGTGTCATGTATCCATTACTCGGGGTCCAATTTTTATCAGAATCATCTGATCTCTTGACTACTAGAGTCAGTTTATTGAATTCTAGAAAAACTCTAAAAATGGAATATTTCTACGATTCTTGGCATCGGGTTTTTCTGTCTCGTGTGAATATTATTAGAATTCGCTCCCTAACTCGACAGTGAAAATATGACGGAGACAAATTGAGCTCGATTGATAAATTTAATTTCATCCATTTTTCCCATAATTCCTTGTACCAGATTTCTATGATGAAACCAAGAGTTATCTTCACCAAAAAATACGATTTTGTCACTGGAAAAACAATGGCGGAAATCAAATTTTTAACTCTCAAACCGATGTAAATTACGAAGAGTTCGAAATTTTGACTCAAGAACAAAACGGCGCCTAAATTTGAATATGACAAAGATGGCATATATTCGAAAAGTCCTCCCACCGATACCCTTCGGTTCCTGCGCTGGGGGGGTTTGCTCGACTCAATTTATATTCAACAAATGGTATCCGAAGTTGCTATTGGTCGAGACCAATGTGAACCGGTGTGTTTAACTTTGGAAGCGACTCAAGTTAAATGGGACCTAACGAAGGTTTGCCCTAGCATGGGGCAGAATATCACTTTGAGATGGGACCACACATGCTCGTCCACATAAAATGAATGGACAATTGTTTTTAACGATGAGAAGAATCGAATCCAGCAGAGTCGGGCACGGGAAAAATATATAATTTACAACATCAAAACGAGAAAAAACCGAGGGCCCAATTATACGTTTAACGGGACACGGATCAAGATATTTCTACGACTCAACGTCGCCCTCTTTGCGATTTCGCAGAAAAGATCAATTTCAAGAGTTAATTACGCGTGATCACGCTTAACGATCTCTCACAAGAAACCCAGTAGAAGCGGATAAGGATACATATTGATATCGTGTAGCACAAATATACTTAAGGAGTTAAAACTGGCCAGGGTTGTACCACAATGAGATAATTTGTGAGAAAAATACCACATGAGATAATGATTGTGGTGAAAAACACCAATGAGAAATTTTTTTGAGAACACACCCATGAGAAATTTTTTTGAACGAAACACCCGATGGAGATAATTTTGTTGAGAAAACACACATGAGAATAATTTTTTTGAGAAAACACCCCATGAATTTTTGAACCATAATAATTTTCTTGAGAAAACACACCACATGAGCATAGATATTTCTTTGAGAAAGACACTCAACCATGAGATTATATTTTGTATAGTATAATATAACACATGAGAGATAATCTTTGTTGAGAAAACATAAATTGGAACCAACATAAGATAAATTTTTGTTGAGAAAAACAAACATAAGATAATATTGTTTGAGAAAAACACCACATAAAGATAATTTTTGTTGAGGAAACACGAAGGAGAAATACTTTTGTCGAGAAAAAATCACATAGAGATAATTTTTGTTGAGAAAAATACATATGGATAAGCAGGTTTCAGGCGAGAGTTAAAAAGCTTGCTTAATAATGCGAGCGTAATTATAAATCTTGAAAAACCGGTACTCAGTGGTACAGATAGGTGCTTAGTTTGATAGGCGCAAATAGTAATCGTTATGTATTCTTTTCCCGGAGAATGTATAACGCTGACGAGTTGAATTTTGCGGGAAAATAGAGGGAATGAAAAGGATGGCAGGTTTGTAACTGTCAAAATGAACGCATAATTTTGTTTTCAGTTGTTGTGAGGGGAGTGAGCTAGCGTTAGCGACGCGGAGCAAGAGCTCCCCAAGGACCTGTAAAGAGGCGGAGGGTTGTCACGACATAGGGATGTGTGCCAAAGTAAAATGAGGTACGGAGAAATTTTATAAAGGTTAAGAGGTAACTAGAGGTTTTTGAGGAAAATAGAAGACATTTGAACTTATCAAAAAGTTACGGCTAACGAAATTTCCTAGCTAAAAAATGTGCATCGAAGGAAAAATTTAAACAGGGGGATTCCGGGAAAGGAGTAACCGGAATGTAGCTTTGTTTGTAGAACAAAACAGAAAAACGAAAAAGAACACAAGATCAAAGCAATTATGATTATTTCAGGAATGTTTCTTAAAAGATGCAGAGAAATTAAACCAGGATATGACAATCCTATAGACGCGGATACGACTTGAGAAGAGTGGCCTCGGTAAGAAATCAGCCAGAAATTCAAAGTTAGCCGAAACAGGCAGTCAAGATAACGCTGTTATCCCAAAGCAAGACGCAAAGAATCGCAAAAAAACCTTATCCAACTGTGAAGAAACAACGTCGCATGAGAAAGTGAGAATATTCCCGTTTCAGTTTCAAGACGGAAATTAATTCTTTTGCAGATAGAATCAGAATGGATCAAAAAGAAAAGCACCTGGATGAGTTAGAGCTACTGTCGCGGTTTACTGAATAGACCTCCAGAGGGTTGGGGTGAGCGAAAACAGGATCCTGTGGAGGATAGAATGTCGGAGACCCACAAGAAAATTGGCGATTGGCTACAGTCCACGCAGGAAGGCAAGCACGCTGAGGATTGACATAAACGCCATATGGTGCAGACTAAAGTGAAAAAGAGAGCAGACAGCGGGAGCTCAACAATGTATAGGATTGCTATCATCTCGCGAAGAGCAAAACTCACAGGGCGAAGACGAAAGGGTAAATGATTCTCCAACAACTGAAGGCCACGCAGAGAAAAGAAATCAAAAACAACAAGATCATTTAAAAAAATTGACGAACACCGATTAGCGTATCGGATAAGTGCAGTTTGCGGAACAAATCGAGGAACAATGGGAAAACCCAGGCCTGCCCAAAACAATCAGAGCTATACGACAAACAGCCCAAACAAGAACAAATAAATCAGACGTCTCGTAAAATAATGATCGATCGAACTTTGCAAATATCGACAGTAGGAAGGCGAAACCCAGCAGGATTCGGTGGCAAGATGCCCTGTTCTGTCCTTGACCTCAGAATGATTGCCAGGAAGATCAATGAACGATGAGGAAATTAAAGCTGCGCTTAATGAGAGCTAGCTCGTGGCCCCATAAAAGGTAATATTACTCGACTCTCAAGAGCAAGCCCAGGTAGCTTTACGATCCAGAAATTCACGATTTTTGTCAACAATACGGCGAAAAGCGGCCAAGAACTTGAAAACAGGCATGAGAAAAGTTTCCGCTCACAACGAATACAACGAGTTTTACGACCTGTATATAACAATTAAATATCGTTGAAGACACATTACAGCAGCTGGAGTAAGAAAGAAAGCAAATGATCAAAGAATTAAATTGATCACCGAAATGGAATTTCGACGAAAGGTTCACCGTGGGTCAGAATTATTCAAAATGCATCGAAAACAGGGCTAGAACGTGATCGAATTACGCAAAGAGAATAGGAAGAGATGAAAGATATTACAAGGAAGTTCATACATTTATGTAAAAAACCGATGCTAAGAAAAGACTGTAACGCCCCATGCTCAAACGGAAAGAACGTACAGTGTTTCGTGTCGGGCAAATGGGTCATTATGCCAGAGATTGCAAACGAGAAGCGCTGTACCAGCATCAGATTACATGGGGAAAGAAATGACAGCGAGGTGGTCAACGTAGACAGAAATTATGAGAGGTTAATTACCAAACCAAACAGCTACCCGTTCCCAGCCAAATATGGACAAAACTACAATCAAAAGGGGTCCCGAATGGAACGGAGGACAAGAGCGGTATGATTGACAGTCAATAAGAGGTCGCCAAGAGCAAACTCACTGCCAACGTGGTCAACACAGGGCACGGATACGGTTTCGGAAACCAACACCAAGACACCCAGTAAGGAAGGGAATCAGCGAATAACTCGTTTATAAATGACGACACTTCCATTCAGCCACTATTGAACTGAAAGTTACGACTTCGCAGGTAATATACTGGATCATCCTGTAAAAACACAATTGACTCCGGCATCCGAATTAACCACTCATATCCAAAAACACTGTAGATAGATGCGCAACCTGGAAAAGAAGCCAATCCAGAAATCAGAATTACAAACGCTGTGAAGAGATTATGACACAATCAACAGAAAATTTCAAGCAACATTTATTTCTCACAATCGGGTAAGGAACTACTAAACAAGACAATGTATATAATGGACGTACCAAGGATATTTGGAGGCTATGTTGGGAGTAGACTTGCTACAGGTTACCGATGAAATCCCTTCAGAGGAGGAGCAGTCATTTCTCAATATACATTGCCAGAATGACAAGGCTAAATCGGGTCGTGGAGACAGAAGATGGAGACACCCACTAGAATTTTGAAAAAAATATGATCATTATTGGCGAAAAGACTTAAGGCAAAGGAAGAAAAAAACTGTACTACCACACATACGAATGGATTAAGAGAGACAAGAACTGGGATGAACTGAAAAACCAAACGGACCATTTCAACCAAAAATTAGTTTTCATGAAAAATACGAGAGCGAAACGACGAGTCAGAGAAGGAAAAAGTGAAGTAAAACTATTATTAATAAGCGAAAACATAGTAAGGATAAAAGTGAACACTGTTTACTATTTCTTGACAAGTTCCATCGGTAAAATTTTGTAATACGCTAGTAACCGCGGAAATCTAGAGTGTGAAAGACAAGAACGGCAAGATAAAGGGAGTTAAAGCTGTGGAAATCAAATAGACAGAATACTCGCTCTTGGGATTTAATCATCGAAGCGGAAAATATAACAGCGGTTGAAAATGGTCAAAGTTATTACGAAAGGGACAAGCTAATCAAAGCTATTAAGAAGTTTCAACGGATTTTTTTGAAGAAACGAAATAATGACAGTGAGTTTTCCAAAAAACTTAACTATATGATTCAAATATTTGAGACGCAAAAAACGCCCGGATCGGCATGGCCGTGTGCGTGGGCGCTCAAATCGATATCGGAGTGAGGACGCAAATCGCTCCGGGCCGTTTTGCGTCTCACTAAGATACGATTTTAAACTTCACTATTTTCATAATTTTTTTAAGTTTTTTTACTATAGAATAAGTAGATAAGCCTTAAACAAAACCAATCAGTCAATAGTTGCAATTATATTTCAATTATGATGCGACATATATATTTTTAATTAACGTTTTAATTTCTTAGGATAATTGAAATCGCGTGTGGCACCATTAATGCTTGTCACCAGCCGACCGATAATACTAGTGGTTTTTCATTTTTCCCTTCACTAGTGAAATATTTTATTATTTTTTCAAATATCGAAGCATAATACTATGTTTGTCACTTTTCTCCTCTTCTTAGGTACTTTACACTATAACCCGGAATACTGACTTAATTTTGTATGCGGAATTGGGAGTGAAGACCTCCTGGTCTTTGGTTCCAAACCAGTTCTTTTGAAATCATCACAGTGCTTTTTGATGCGACGTGAAATTTAAGTATAAGTATTACGGGATAAGTTTTTGTCATCGCTCAGGCATTTTTTCATCATTTACACAATCAAAAAGGTCGCGGTCCGTGCTACTTATCTTTTCACTCGCGAGTTTTGGCAAATTTTAACGTGCGAGGTTTGGTTACTATGTGCTTTCTCTTTTGGCGGTGGTTTTTTTGGCCCCTGCTTGCTTTTGCCGAGGGAAGCTGCGCGGCTTAGCAGCCAATCTCCTCAATATGAGAGTCGACCACATGCATATGCTGTGCTTCCCTGTTTTTTTCGAGATCCACTTGTTTTGAACGATTTTTGATTATTGTTACTCGCCCGTGCTTTGTTTTTGAGTCCAAAAATAGTCTAGTATCATTCATGATTTATTTCGTTATCGTATCGTGATATCGAGACAATTTGTTGTTTTGTTCTCTATGAGAGCGTATTGGAGAGTGGGCGTACTCATTAATGTTTTCAGGCGCAAGAAAAAACACCACAATATTATGAATATGGATTTTTACCGTGTTGGCGGAAAGCCGACCGAGAGGTCTAGATAGGAGGTTTTGGTTGGTGAGTGGGAAAATTACATCTTTCATAGGGAAAGAATAATTCATTTTGGCGTCTGAGGAGTTCTGGAAAACCACCAGGAGGAGATAAGTCTCTGAGTTGTTCTGAGAATAAATTCAGATATGAATATAATCCATTTCAGCGAGAGTAAAAAAGGCCTTGCTTAATAATGCGGCGTGAATTTATATCTTGAAAACCGGGTACAGGGGTACAGATAGGTTAGTGTGAAGGTCCAAATAGTATCAGTTATTATTTTTTCCGGGAGGAATTTAAACTGACACGTTTGAATTTGCCGTGAAAATTAGAGGAATGAAAAGTGAATTCGCATTTGAATTCAAATATGAACCATTAATTTTTGTTTTTCTCAAGTTGTGCATGTGAAGGGAGTGAGATGCGTTAGCGACGGGACGCAAGGGCTCCCAAGCTGTCAAAGAGGCAGAAGGGTTGTCACGAAGGGATGTGTGAGACAAGTAGAGATAGGACGGAGATTTTTTTATAAAGAGTTAAGAGGATACTAGAGGTTTTTTTGAGAAAAACTTGATTCAGTAAAGATTAGCGCTGTAACAATTTCCCTAAAATGTGAATCGAAGAAAAATTTTTAAAGGGGGATCCCCGGGGAAAGGATTAATCCCGGAATGAGCTTGTTTGTAGAACACAAGAAAAAAGCGAAAAAGAACACAACATAAGCAATTATGAATTATTTTCAGGAGATGTTTACCTAAAGATGCAGTACAATTTAACAGGCTATACAATCCTTATAGACGATACACTTGAGAAGAGTGGACTCGGAAGAATAGCCAAAAATCTCAAGTTAGCCGAAAACAGCATCAAAAACGCCATTATCTCAACAAGACCAAAAGAATCGAAAAAAAACCTTATCCAACTGCTGAAAAACAACAATCATGAGAAAGAAGAAATATTCCCGTTTCAATTCAAACGAAGAATAAATTTTTGTGCAGATAGAATCAAAGTAGATCAAAAAGAAAAAACACCTGGATTTGTAGAGCTACTGTCCGGTTTACTGAAATCAGACCTCCCAAGGGTGGGTGACGCAGAAACAGATCTGTGGATGGATAATATGTCGGAAGACCACAAAGATAAATTTGGCATGGCTACATCTATCCAGGAGCAACACGATATGGATTACATAATCCACGATATGGATTACATGAAAATTTCAACTGGAAGTCGCAAAAAGTGATCGAGTTAATTGTCCGTATTTGTATGAGCTAGCTTGGAAAGAAAAATAATGAATTTCAAAAATTTTCCCAGGAGGAGATAGTTTAATCGACGAATAATTGCCAAAAAACGGTGGTTTTATAAACATTTTGGAGAAATTAGAAAAACTGATCAAATTTATCTTTGGCCTACTATTTTAACAAATTGTGTCCAAAATTCGGCTTATTTCGACATGAAACCTGGGAGGAGATAGTTATTCCATTTTGGCTTAAGTCCTCTTGTTTCGATTATGTGTGAAGAACTGTATGCATAAAAAAACAAAGGAGAACTTTAAATTTTGATTATTATAATTCCATTTTAATGGAAGGTTATATGACAACTAGTACGAACTGCTTAGAGAGCCTTAATCGGCAACTAAAAGATCTATCAGGCTCAGGCTATTTGTCCTTTTATCGCACATGCGGAATTATTAAGGACTTTAATGTTCACTTTATTCAAATGAACGAAGAAAGAATCGTCAACGATCAAATGAACAAACGAAAAAAAGAGCACTAAATCGCGAAAATATGCTGAAAGATATCTTCGATAATTTCTACGATTTGCCCTTCGAAAAACAACTCAGCTCTACGATCTCTACAGCATACGAAATTGGAAATATCACA
>SCLH01000008.1:30938-58484 GCA_004367855.1 Oikopleura vanhoeffeni
CGCAATACTATGCGACTGCTAATTAAGTGGCAAGAGCTCTTTGATTCGTATCGCGCGAGAAAAACAAATCAAACAGAAAAATTTGTTATTAATTTAAAAATTGATTGAATTCTCCAAATTAATTAACAGCAGCCGCACTTTAGGATATTTTATTGTGCCGGATGTGTAAATATCCCGCCGAGAATCGTTTTGCTCTTCCAGGTGATACTAATCAGCAGTAAAGAGTTATAAAAATAGGTTCCGTTTTTACCGTTTTTATTCCTTAAAAAAACTAGAAATTTATTTTGTACAATGAACTGTATCATTTATTGCCCTTATTATACTATCGAATGTTACCAAATTATTTNATACTTTCAATTGTCACAAAATTATTTTGTTTGCTTTCTGTTTTTTTATGTGACTATTTGAGCAACTGTTTGTGAAATAAATACAATTTTGTTTTGAGCGCTCAAATTCAAAGAGTAAATATGGTCAAACCTACTAACAAATAGTATCAATTTTCAGTTGTTTGTCAAAGTGAAGCTTCATTATGATTTTTATCTTATAAAAAACACTAAATTTTTGTTTATTTCCGGAATGAAATTGATTTTAAGAGAAAAAATTGAAAATATTTTGAGGTCAGAAAATCAAAAATAAAGAAAATTTTTTCGAATCGATGAATAAAATTCCTTGATTTCTGGACACATAAATTAAATCAAAAATTCTATCTGGTGAAAGGCGTTTATTTTTTTTCAGAAGATTTCTCAACTTTCAAAAACTCATCTTAACTTTTTATGTGCGAAATTTCGACGCGACAAAGTTGCTTTATCTCAAGAAGTAAACAAGATAGAGAAATTACTTTGGCACCAAAAGATCAAGAATTGTGAAAAAACTGAGCATTAAAAATATGAAGTTAATCCGATAATGGCAACTACATACATTTAACCGCTCCAGAGTCGAGCTGGTAATGGATTACCAAAATGAGTATGTGGGTTAAAGGGGTTTTAAGGAGTGCCATAAGTTCGGCAGATAAGTACATTTTTTCAGAGCAATAAATAAAAGAAGCGATATATGAAAAAAAAATGTAAAATGTTTGTCATATTTTTTCACTGCAATAAAAGTGTTTATTCTTGGATAAATAACTCACCGATATTGACACTGTCGCTTAAAATTGCGTTTTAGCATATTTTTTTTAATTTGCATTTCATTCTGCCAGCTTCTGTTTGGGTCTAATTCTCTGGTTAAAAAAATTGCTCTGGTTAGAACAATTTCGTTTTTTGAGTCAGTTTTTTCGTCATTTTTCGAAATTTGAATTTTTATGTTTTCTGATAATTTTATTCGTATACAGTTGAGTTTTATAGGCTTATATGATTTATTTTGTCATTGACAAAGGGACAGTTGAAATGCAGTTTTAGCCTTTTGATGTCGAATATTGCTTAATTACTAACCAAATTAACAAAAAGGTGTCAATTTATGATAAATGTTTCAGTTTTTCTTTCTGACATTTGGTGATAAATGTTGCAATCTGCAGGTTTCACCAATTATTTTAAAATGAAAAAAAATGATTTTCATGTTCAAAGATAAAGGAGACTCAAAAAATAACAAAATCCAACAACTTATTAAAAAATTGAATTTTAATTTTTTTTGACTCATTTTATTGTCAAAAAAGAAAAATTTGTGTGCCATCAGATAAAGCAGAGACCTGAAAATAAAAATTTTGAAAATTTTAAGCCCAATTTTTTTTGTCAATTAAACAAAATTTTGATATTTTTTGCCTCAGATAAAGGATAGACCTGAAACTAAATTTTTTGAAAATTATTTTTGCTAATTTTTTTGACAATTAACCGAAATTTCGCTTTTTATGCCCTCAAATAAAGGAAAGATCTGAAAAAACAATTTTTGAGAAATTTTTTTTTTGGCTAATTTTTTGACAATTAACCGAAATTTCACTTTTTATGCCCTCAGATAAAGGAGAGACCTTAAAATAAAATGTACCCCCTGAATTGGACCATTTACCTAACTACTATACCGGATTAAATGAATTAATAACTACGGACTTGTTATCTAGTGTAGTGTTTTGCTTCATAACAAGCTTTCATAACAAGCTTCCTACATAACAAGCTTTTTAATCTGCGGCATTTCAAGTTCTACTTGATTAACACTGGATTTGAACCAGTTCACCCAGAGTATAGAAGTTATCTCAGTTTGCATTTCGGCTCCCCTATTTCGCAACAAGGCGCGGTTTGCGTGCAACATCATCAGTGGTACCCCTCACAGAGAATGAATCACGTAGAATTTGAATCACGTTCAGAATTTCTGACACATTTCGGCTATATTTGGAATTTGAAAATTAGATAGACTTGTTCCGATAACAGTTGAAAGAACTAGTACCACCATATATGGGCCAAATAAGTCGCCCATATGATATAAATATCAAAAAAATTATACAGTCAAAAAATGTAAAAAATGCCTTGCAAAATGCCGTTACAGAATTTGGAATAATCGTGTTTTGAATTTTGTCTCTCAAATTATGTTCATTTTTATTATTATTCTTCTTGTCCTTTGAATTTCAATGAAAGACCATTTATATCAAATCAGATACCTTAAGTACTCTCTTAAAAATTGCACAGTGCTTTGTTTTACTCAATACTTCTGCCTGATTCATTTTATAATATACCGTATATATGTTAGAAATCAAAAGATATTTTTAAATAAATTCAAAATATTTATGAAAAAGTCACGTTTTTTTGGATAAAATTGTCAGTTTTCTCGATTCAATGAAATTATTATATGATTATTACAATATTGAGGCAAATATGATTAAAGGGCCTCGGTGCATTTTAGCAGATTTGCACTTTTAAATTTTTTTTGACTTCAAGGGAAACTTTCTGCCGCTTTAAATTTTCGAACAAAAAGTATTTCAAACGTAAGTTGCCACTTTTGATTTCACTTTGTTTAATCTGATTTTTTCAGATCGATTATTTTTAATTGATATATCGTCTTTTGAAAAAACACTCTTAAAACGCAAATTTGCTTCAATGGTGTCTAAATAACATTATTTTTTTACTAATTAGAAGCTTCATTAAATGGTCTCGAACACCACCGCAAATTAATATAATTCAATTTTATATGATTTATACGTCAAAACCGAAAATTAAAATTTCCTAAAAAAGACGAAAAAAAACGAAATTTTAGCACATCGAAAAAAAATATTTATTTTCATAAATTTAATTAAGGAAATTTCACGTGGTGGATGGGATGGCTTACCAATAAAGCAAATCTCGGTGAAATAATTTTTTCAATTTTTGATTAAAAAGGGCTTCAGTATATTTCACGCAAACCGTATATTCATTCAAAAAAGTATGACTCAGAGTATAAACAGGAGCGAAGAAACGAAACGTAGACATGTTTTGATATAGTGAAAGTAAGCCTTCCTTATATTTTTAGCTGAGGATTAAAGAAAAATTAGTTTGAAAATTTTGAACCAGAAATGAGGCAAATTTTCGAAATATTTTTGAAAAGTTTCGACCAAAAATCTCAAAAAATTGTCATATGATTTTTCAATGACCATCTAAATAATATGTGGTCACCCAAGCAAAAAGTTAGCCACATTGAAGAATTTTGTTTGTTGCTTTGAAACAAATTATGAAAAAAATATTTAAACTCAAAATAAGGCATTTTTTAATAATGTTTGGAACTTTTATCAAAAATTTCTCATAATTTGTCGGATTCAGAAATTTTAATTCGAACTCAAAATTTTCTTTAAAAGCAATTATTCGAAAATTCTGTAGTTACAAAAGTTGCTTGAATTATGAAACATCATTTTGATGGTATATTGAGAAGAATATATTGGTTTGCAGTAGAAGGCCAAAATTGCCCTTTTTCTGTTTTTTAAATTTAACCAAAGGTGCAAAAGGCCAAAAATGCAAAAGCCAAAGAAAGTAGAAGGCAAAAAAACGAAAGGGCAAGGATGATCTAGAAATTTTTATAAATCGTATGAAAAAAAACTGAAACGAAAATAATACAACTTAATTATCCGGCCATGAGAAATCGCGATAATAATATTTTCAAAGTTATTAAAAATGATCAGCAGAACTTCCAGGTTAGCAAGAACGATTTCAAGGTTAATCAGTGTCGAGAAATCGTAAATTCATATTAAAGATAGTTATTTATTCGTGACAATTTTCTCAAAAACTTGAATTCTAGGGAAAACTGAAAAATATTCTTTTAAATTGACAAAAAGTTCGCTTGGGCAAATCGGACTTATACAGCCGGAGTTTTCTCGTTAACTGCGTTTTATTTTATTGCGAAAGAATTTATTTGGGCAGAACCTTCGAAAAAGGCAGCCACTTATAGAAAATTTTCGATTGCTGATTGGTCAAAACATGAATTTGCGCAAAAATGAAAGAAAGTTTATGTTTTTTTGATTACACAAAAAAGGAGCTTCAAATCGGCCAATAGATAAAGATTGATATTTTATTTAATTAAGCAAGAAAATGAGCAAAAAAACGGCCGAAACAAAAAAAAAATTAAGTTTTTTATTTAAATTTGTAAGAAATTGAACACCAAATCGGCCGGAGGCCAATGGTGGGAGTTTTTTATTCTTTTTTTGAAGAGAACGAGCCCCTAAATGGTCAAAGAACGACATGGGATTTATTGTTCGTGTTGAGTTTCGAAGAAAAAAGCTCCAAATCGGCTGAAGGCTGATGAAAATTGAGTTTATGATTGATATTTATATTTAAACGAGAATAAGCTCCGATTCGGCTGGAGCCCGATATACGGATATTTTATGTTGAAATTTAATTTTTGTTGTAAATTAGCCGAAAGACGATATGAGAGGATTTATGTTTTGTATTTATTTCGCTGAAAATGACCTCCAAATCGGAAAGAGATCAAAAAAAAAAGTATTGTATTCAATTGTAATGAAACCTATAAAATTTCAAGTATTTTGTTAGATTGTTAATAAATTTGTCACTCATACAAACCTCTTTTCACTCATACAAACCAACAGATAATAAGTTTTTCAACGAGTTTGGCGTATAATATTCAAAAATTATTATACGTTTCATAAATGATCTGTTTTATTTCATTAACAACAAAATTGACCGAGATTAAACAGATTTTTTAAATTTCATTTTAACCGCCTGGAAACCAACGGATTTACTTAACCGGACGGCTTATTTACTATTCGAAAACGAAGTACTTTCACGAACCATCTTTGTTTGATACAATTCAAAGAAAAATTGACTTTTGTAATAATCAGACTTTAACTGAGACAAGCTCGATTGTTAATTTTGATCTGAAAATCGAATTTTTGAAATACTTAATATTAATGTCGATAACATTTCGAAAATCTAATGTTCGATTCAAAATTTTAAATTTACTTTACTCAAGTGAGTTTAATTTTGTTTTCAAATTTTTTCACATTTTTATACAGGGGGGTTGCGACGTATAGTTATACGCGTAAAGTTGGAACACGAGATAAAACCAACGTTAGCCTCTGCAAAAACCTACGCTTTTGAAAAATAAATTTATCCGTTCCTGGCGTGCGGCGTATAGTTATATGAAAAAGATAGGGCTTTTTTCAAACGTTCTAAGGCAAAAGATAGGCGTTTTTCACCAGATTTTTAGACCAAGATTCTCCTGTCAGGGCGACAATAAAAATATTTTTTTTTAAACCTGTTCAGATTGACCAAGGAAGTGTCGGTATTTCAACAATTTAAAAAACATGTTTTCAAGTCAATACATATCATGTGTACATCTAGGAAAGATTTGTAACGAAAAATTATTTTTAAAATCACCAAAAATTTATACTCTGAACACCCCTGTCAATTACATGTCTTAACTCTCAATACTGTTTAAATTGACCAATCAGCAGTGATCTTATTTCTTTTCTTTGAAATCTTCTTTGAATTCATGTTTTTTTAATTTACTTTATTTCATTTTTTCGATGAAATCAAATTTATACATACACTTAAAATTCTAGTCTAGAATATATGTAAAATTACCCATAAGGGAGTGGGTGTTGCAAATTTGAGCCTCTTCAAAGGTCATTTCCCGTCAAACTAGCGTAGGTGATATTCCAAAACCATTTGTGACTGCTAGAACCAACCTTCGCTGTAATTTTGAACTTGACAGTAATCTGATACAATTCCACCTACGTCGACACCTATGCTTTTCAAAAGCTTCTTTAAAAGACACGCAGTTCGTACCTACACCTTCAATTTTCATCATTTTTAATTTTTTTTGTGTCAGGCTCCAAAGAAGCCTCACACATAATGCATAATTGTCTTTTACTCGGAATTTTGCTTTTGGCGGCCAAAAAATTGGATATGCGCTTATTCGTTTACTTTTGACGCTACCGAGTTAAAAATTGCAGCAAAATCCTTATAAGTGTTTGAATTTATGGAAAAAATATTTTGAAGCATTTTTTCTCGTTTCTAAATTTTGTCAAAAATTTAGCCTCAAAATGAAAAGTTGACATAGCCCCCAAAAAACGCCGAAGCAAAATTTCAAAAAAACCTTTCTCGTTTATTGTAAAACTAGTCTTGTGCTCTCAAATGCTGTATGAGTCGGAACTGTATCTCTAAAACTGGTGGCGGATAAAGCTTTTGGCTGAGCCTCGTAAACTGACCATTTCAAACAATTTGGCTGAAAACAAAAATTGACATGGCCTCCAAGAGACTCCGAAGCAAAATTTCGAAAAAAACTCTCTTATTTATTGTTGAACAAGTCTTGTGCTTTCAGATGCAGTATGAGTCGAAACTATATCTCTCAAACTGGTGAAGGAGATAGCTTTTGCCTGAGTTTCCCAAACTGATTATTTCAAAATTTAAATTTGTTTGCGTTTTTGTCCACCGAAAGCAAAATTTTTAAACAAAAGCAATTTTGCACAATTTGTTTGGCTTTTCCGGAGCCTCGCACAAAAAAATAAAAAATGATGAAAATTGAAGGAGTAGGTACGAACTTGGGACTCTTAAAGAGGCTTTTTTAATGCGTAGGTGTCGGCGTAGGTGGGATTGTATCAGATTACTGTTAAGTTGAAAATTATCGCGAAGGTTGGTTCTATCAGTAACAAATGTTTTTGGAATACAGCGGGGTGCGGCGTATAGTTGTACGCGTATAGTTGGAACCTGAGATAAAACCTACGTAAGCCTCCGCAAAAACCTACGCTTTTGAAAAATAAATTTATTCGTTCCTGGCGTGCGGCGTATAGTTATAGGAAAAAGATAGGGCTTTTTTTCAAACGTTCCTGGGCAAAAGTTCACAAAAGTTCACTTAACGGTTCGTAGTTCACATTTTTGTGGGACTACTTATATGCAAGCATATGTAGTTAAGTTTATTGCTCATAAAGACTTAATTTGGACAGAGTAAAATGAATTGCAAAGTTAATTCAGGGATTAGTTCTGCAAATCATTATTTGTTTGGGTACGGGAATATTATTAAATATATAGTTGTGTACAGTAAACAGTGAATTTTGTTTGAAATAAATAAATTGAACTCTTGAAATTTTCATTTTCTGAGTTCTTGTCCTCATAACTTAAGGTAATGTACAAAATNAAAATTGAAGGAGTAGGCACTAACTGCGTGTCTTTTTAGGAGGCTTTTTAAAAGCGTAGGTGTCGGCGTAGGTGGGATTGTATCAGATTACTGTTAAGTTTAAAATTACCGCGAAGGTTGGTTCTGTTAGTTACAACTGTTTTTGGAATATCACCTTTGCTAGTTTGGCGGGAAATGACCTTGGAAGAGGCCCAAATCAGCGACACCCACTCCCTTAAGAGTTCTATATATCGTAGATAACCGTGGTCAAAACTGATGAAAAAACGAGGTCATTCTGGTACGGAAATCAATACGGTATCGCCAATACCCCCAAAAAGGTGTCAAACCGTCAAATTTGACCGCTTGATCAAGCCGAAAATGGGCGTTATGACAAATAAGGCCTTAAACATACAGCAGCCTATCAATAAAATTGTTAACGCAGGTTAATTGACCCCTAGCCTTCAATTCCCTTGGTACGATTCTGTATGATTTTGACAAAAAATGTTAAAGGCTGATATTATTTTTATCGATAATAATTCTGGAAAAAAGCCAGATTTGAGCCTTAGGGAGTCGATGAGCAAGGAAAACATTTATAAATGAGGAAAAAATTAAGAGATAAAATTGGCATAGATAGTAAAATATCGTAAATTGTTTTTCTTAACAGTACATTTATATAAAAATTAATGCATTTTATAAGTTTTTTCATTTGCTTTTAAGGAGATTCGCTTCAAAATGTTTTTAAGGAATCTCCCAAAAAAACAAATTCGACATATCATATAAGCATCAAATAACTTTGTCAATGTGTAGCAAAATACATCTGTGGCACAGAAAACTAAAATTAATTTATTTGAAATAAATTTTAAAGTCAATTTAGTGATATTTTATTCTGAAAATTACAACATTTGACTCATCGAAGATGATACCTACTCGTTGTTCTGAGCTTGTTTTCGAGATTAACTCACCTAAACCCATCTGAATAGGTGTGCGACCTAGCCAAAGATAAGGTGCAAGCTCAGAAGAAAATGTAGGTATCATCTTCGATATCCCCTATTCACACTTTTGTAAATATCGCGGCCCTACTACTTAAAAACACACTACGTTTCCTAATCAGGGTCGGGATATTTACAAAATTGTGAATAGGGGATATATCCATAAAATCGTCATTAAATTAATAAGTGTCATAAAATTAATGGCATCTATTTGAGGTGTGAAATGAACACCGAGTCATATCGAGAAGAGTTTGTAATACGATATGAAAAAATGACACCTGTTATTAGTTTAACCTTATTTTGTTTCTTAGTGAACCTCTGAGTTAGATCTGAAAATTTTACAACTGAACCACGGACAGAAATGTGAAACAATGCACTTGAAGCTAAGCGTATTTTCGTATAGAAATTTAAAAAAAATTCGCTTAAAAAACGGATTACCCCACTTTTGAATACACTTTAAATCAACTACACGGTATGACAAGTATAATTTGAAATCACTCGAGAAAAAATTGAAGTGAATTTCAGCTAGTTTACTCTTGCAGGCATGGTTTATGAAAATTGAAAAAAATTGTGTTAAATCGTAAGGATTGACAATCCTGGATTGTGTTTAATGAAAATTAAGCTTGTTATTCACTTTTAATCCTGATATAACTCGGTTAATCGTCCCGAAATTTGGTATTTCATCAAAATGTTTTATTCACAAATCGCTATAAAAAATGGTAATTTTTAATCATGAAATTCAGGGCCGTCCAAAACATTTTCGCCTAAAATGTTGGATGATAAAAATTTTCGTCCAACATGGAAATGCATAGATCGTCTATGATAGATGTTATAATTATATATCGGAAAATACGTAGATGATTGTGTTATACAATTTCTAAAAGTACTATAGGAAAGGGTCGAACCGACCTGCGAATCTCATTCAACGTTTATGTTCGATAATAAAAATTAAAATGCGTGGGCATACGAACTATAATAACACTAATTTTAATTAACTTTTATGATTGGTCGATAAAATATTGGTTAATTCTAGACTTCAGACAATTGCGCACTTTCGAACCATTAGGGATGAACGGTATTTTGACGAAAAAACCTCAATTTGCGTAAATTTTTCACATTCGAATAAAAAAATTCACTACCCTATTCATTCCTAACACTTTATGCGTTTTGTAATAAATTTTGTTAAATTTCTCATACCTTGACGTATCCACCTCCACAGTCGATTTTCTGTTGATGTTGAACGGTAAATTGTACTACGAGTGTTTTATCTTTGTTTGTAAATGTAGGGAAGCCAGCTGATGAAGCGTAAAATTTGGCATCTGCGGAGGTTTTCAAACCTTTAATATCAGTCCATTTGCCTGCTTCGAGGGTAAAGGCTCCGTAGTCGTCCTTGTGAGAAGATTGAACCCATCGGCTTTCCCATCCGTCTGAAAATGAAAATATTTAAGGGAGTTTTCGAGGCAAGGGTCCGTCTTTTAATGATGAGAAACGGAGTTTGAGACAAGTCGGAATCGGCACATACGGGTTTCCTGATATTTTTGTTTTTTTTGACAAAAAACATTGAAAATTACCGATAAAAAATGGAAAATCGAAAAAACCGGCTCTACAGTGACAGGGAGCTGGAAAAGTTGTAGTATTTCCCAAAATTTCGAGAAGATTGCATGTGCCGATCTCACCGAAATGGAATACGGTATATCATATTATATGATTCATATAGTATGACATACCCTTTCTTAAAAAATCGAACCAAGTTCTTAGATTTCAATCAAAATCGTCGACTATTATTGTTTGAAGGTGAAATATTCGTCAGTCGACAAAATAATTGATATAAGGAGGTGAAAGTGTTTTGTTAGTAAATATGAATTGATTTCCTGAAACAAACACTTTTGTTTGAACTTTAATCGATTGGGAGTAGGCGTTTTTTAATGGACAATAGTTAAAATTGAAAAACTGTTTAATCAGCTATTCGGCTCAAATTTTACTACAAATGAATGTTTTTAGGAAATTAGTTGATCAAATCATGTTTTGATAAAAATTGATAAATTAATTGCGAAAATATCGTAATAAAAAATGTATTTATACGAAAACAGACGATGGTATTTTTCGCTTACCAATTTTTTTTAAAAAGAGGAATTTTAATGAAATGCTGAGATATTTTTGCTCAATTCAATTTTTTTATTCCAAAATGCTGTAAATTTATGAATTCTGCATAAATTATACCGCCCTATTATACGTAGATTACTACTTTCATGTATAATAAACTTTCAATTTAATTTTCGCCGCCATAAAAATGGTTACCTCCTTATGTCATAACCTGAAAATGAATCAAATACATGTAAAAACAGTTCAAAAATGAAGCGTTGACATTTTGAACCACGTGGTTAACCAACTTTTTTGCGCAATTAAAAATTTACCGATGCAATAAATCCAACGGTAACAAGCGTGACAGTTTCCGAATTATACCGCGCAGGATTAATTATTCGGGAATTTTTGGTACCGGGAAACTAATTAAAACCGCAACAATTTTGAATAACAAATTCCATTTTTCCCATAAAGTTTCACCCTCTTAAAAATTCTCACCTGCAGAAAAATCGTCGCTAAAGAGGACCTCTGCGCTCGCCAAAGCTGCGACGGTTAATCCTTTGAAAATCTTCATTGTCTCTAGATCCGCGTTTTCGGATTCGGAAAAATAAAAGTTTTTTTTTCTGACTCAAATATTAGGGAGTGCGGCCCAAGGCAAAAGAATCGAATCCATTCGGCCATAGACTGCTGCGTCATGTTATCAATGGAGCTCTCTGATTGGCCCGTTTCCGCGGAGTCGTGAACGTATCAATCTGCGCCATTTTTGTGACGCGAAGGACACGTCAGCAGATTATCAATACTCCTGGAAGAATATCATATTATCGAGTCCTAGATATCATTTTTTTAATGATTAATTTACGTCAAAAAACAGCGCCCACCCCCCTTTAATCCAAATAAAATAATTTACATAAATTTGCTTAGGCCACGGCGATGATGACGGGTGAGCCATATTTTGTAGTATGCCCAGCGGGAGACTTTTTGTATTCGGCATATATACAGGGTGTCAATATAGAATTTCTCCTACGTTTTTATTCCTGGAGAGCTGAATACTACTCTCGAATTTTATGACACCGCTAAAAAATCGTAATAAAAGTGAGATTTTCGAAAGCTAAAATTCAGTAAAATACTAAAAATCTATTTCAACCTCAACCCAGAGTCCATCTCAATCTTATGGGCACACTAAATCTACGTGACTGACCTAATTGAGATGGGATAATTAAGAAGATAAAACCTGTCTTGACGTACACTTTTTTTGCTTTGGCAACTTTTCATCATATATATACCATGTCATGGTAACCATGAATGAATTTATGAATTCATATTTTTCTCAGTCGAGTGGAACCGTATTCACAGAAAAAATAAAATAAATTTAACATGTGAAAAATATATTTTTAAGAAATAATTTTTGATTGGAGCATCAAATTATTTGATTCAAATATTTTCCTTACTTTTAGATATGAATGATATAATAATTCTCTAGCAAGAAATATCTCCAAAATTTCGTTAAAACATTCTTCGAGTTCAAAAACTGATTTAATTTCTTTCAGTTTTACTATTCCCAATTAACCTAGTGCCTTTAGTTCACGAACCAGAAAACTTAAAATTTTTTAGTATAATAGATAGAGAATTTCGAAACATACAGGTTGAATTTTATTTATAATATAAATATTTGCAATAAAAATGCTCCAAATTGATACGGGGTGATAATTAAGTGTACTAAGAACCCAATGATCAAAAAAAAATTCCGTATTTTTTCGATTTTTTTCTAAGTATTTTTTAAAAGATGAAGTTAAAAAATAACGTTTGCTCAAATTTGACCACTAAAACTTCAAAATATCGACTTGACGTAAGCCAACTTTCTGATCAGTGTTCCACTGGCTTTCTTTTGAGCATACTTTCAAAAAAATTCGAGCATATTTTTTTTCGAAATTTTTTGAATTTTTTTTTTGAAAAATCATATCTTCAATTCTACATCGAAATTTTAGGAAAAACGCCACTGCAATCCTTAAAAATGCAACAAGGTGTACTTTAAAAAAATTTGGCCCTATTTTCAAACTAAACCTCGGAGGAGATAGATTTTTAAGCCAAAAATCATGAAAAACGGCCAAAAATCGTCAGTTTATTGGACCGTTAGAAAAATTGAATCATCGAAATGGAAAAACGCTCATTGCAAATCTTAGTTTGCTTATTTCATGTATTATGTCAACTTTTCGAACAATTTCGATATGGTCTGGGAGGAGATAGATTTTGAAATTTTGCGAAGTGACCTCCTGTTACGACGATTGGTGTAGTCATCAAAATTTCAGTTTGACCTTCGATTTCACAAGATTAAGGCTAGGTCTACAAATTGGCATTTTTGGAATTATTGCTGAAGGNTCAGATTTTCCTGAAATAGCTCTGCAAAATTGCAAATCAGACAAAGCCTCGAACTCGTTTTTTTGCATCATTTGTTAAGTATAGAATAAAAACTATAAAATGTTGTTTTAGAAATACTTTTGATTCTACAAGACGCGGGAAAATTTTTCATAAATTTTCCTGCTTGTAGTTATGGTGGTTAATGAGACTATTTTTGAAACTATTTATTTCATTAAACAATAATTAGCTTGAAAGATGTTGTTTTAGGGAGAGATTACCTGAGAATTTTTTCTCTTTCGACGGCTGTCATTAAGACAAAATTGTAGACAGATATAAATGTCGGACACAAAAATTTCACACGTATTAAAATTAAACTAACGAAACGTTAGATAACTATGCTTTTGAAATGTATTAAAATAAGTTGAATGTGATTTTTAAGTCCTTGGATCTAGTTTTTCATCTGTTGAAACCAGAAGTAAACATAATATTTTAGCGTGTAAAATGATTTTTTATGACAGAAAAATGTTAGAAAGATATTTTTTTAATAAGAAATCGTTGCTTCAACTACGTTTTTTGAAATCAACCTGTTTATATCTGTAAATTTTCACTGTATTACAATATTTTTTTAGGTAAAAAGTTTTTTTTCAGCACATCAGAGATAGAGAAAATTGATATTTTGTTACTTATAATACGCGACAATTTTTTCCCATCAAGTTGTCTTTTCGTCAGCTTAGTGAGCTCAGACTCTCGTCTCATCAGGGTGAAAGAGTAAGTTAACCGTGCATGTAGTGTGGTTTTCGTCTTCAAGGACAGCTGAGATTTTACCACATTGTCCTTAAGTTTTGGTGCCATATTGTCCTTATTTTTAAATAATTTAACCGTGAACAACTAAAAACATAAGCCAAAGTTTTGGAAGCCATTTTCCAATAATACAAATTTATTTTTGGCGAAAACTAATGACAACCTTTTTTTGCTCTTCACCCTTATTTAACAAAAAAGAGATACAATGCCCTCAGTGCGAAGGACTTTCCCTCTCCTAACGCCTGTGATTGTAGGTTTTAGGTTTGTTGACTATGATTGTTTGTGTGGGCGTGAGTGGGAGGCAAAATTGGTAAATTTATGATTCGAGAAGCTTAAAACACGTTATGTAACCATGCGTCGAAAAAAATTTCAATTTCTGATTCGGGAAACCGGATCTCTGTTTATAATGCAGAGTTAATTTTGGGAATTGTAGGTGGGTGTAATTTATTCTTTTTAAATGTCATTCACACTGAGGGCATTGTATTGTTCCTACTCGTTAATATTTTTCTCACAGAGCTACACGCTAAATTAATTACCGTACGTATAAGCCATATTTTGTCCTTATAGGAGATGTATATACAGACGCACACCACAGTAGAATTAATCCAAAAGTCAGAATTTAACGATCATCATTTTTAAAAATATAAAGTTTTATTATTTGTTAGCAGGTATTTATAGTGTACATTTTTGTTTCATAAATATTTATTAAGTTTGCATTGGTGGTAATTTTGGTCCGGATTGTGGTCTCTTTTCAATCTCTTTTTTCGCGACTTCCAACTGAGAATTCAGTCTTCTAATTTCGGTCATTTGAAGGTCAATAACCTTTTCTTTCTCGATCAAAATGGGGTCAAGATTAACTTCCTCGTCCAATTTTTTCTCTCGGCGTTTTTTAAGCCCAAGAGTCGTTTCTAGCGAATGTGTTCGAGTTCGTGCTGTTTTTAGTTCTCTTCGTAAAACGTTTATTTCCTGCAATAACTGAGTGTTATCTTGGAGCACCCGAAGATTTTCTTGGCGGTGAATTTCTGAATCTTTCTTCAATTTATCTCGAATAGTTGATAAATTTCGCTCAAGATATTCTCGCTGGCGAACCAATTCGGCCTGGGCGTCTAATTCTTGCGCCTGGACTTGGCCCTGACCTTGAGTGGAACCTTCGAATCGACCGAATCGCTCATACATGTTTTTGACAGCGAACTTTTAAAGGTTTTTTACTGCTTTGAAGATAAAATATCACTACTTTGGTTTTCGTCTATAAGGACAGCTGAGATTTTGCGATATTTTTAAAAATGCTTCACAAATTTTCAGAAGCAATTAATTAATAAAAAAATTATTTTACCCAAAAACTGATGAAAACTTTTTTGTTATCTTTAAAATTTTCCGAAAAAATAACATACCCTCATTTCTTGACCATATTGTCCTTATAGGGGACATGGCAAAAAAAAGTGTAGGTTTTGGTCATATTCTGATTGACGAGAAAAAAGCAACACATTTCAAATGTTGAACGATCATTTTTTTAATCCATTTATTGGGTTAACCTTTTGAATGAAGGTTAACCTTGTGAATGATATAAAAATTGCAAAACTACATTTTTTCAAGCTTTCGATTTTATTCGATCATCGTCTGGAAGTGAGAAAAGTAAAACTTTTTTTTTGGTTGACGAAAAGAATTTTCGCAAGTGTGACATCATTTTAATTTGGCAATCGTGCCTTTTAATTCGTTTAAATTTTGTTTTTGTTTTTTTAATTGTATAGCAAATTGGCTGAATATTATTTTAAGCTAAGTGAGGCAACTAGTTGGCTAAAATCGAGTCTGGGTACAGATTCATGTCTAAAGTCTACGAGTTAAAGTAGGTTGAAGTTGTGTTATGCACATACCTTCATAAGCAATTCTCTCAAAGTACCTCTCAAGGTAGTTAGTGAGATTTGACTTCAACATTTTAAAATTATTTTTAAGTGTTTTTTTGATAGACAGTACATGTAGTTGTATGTTTATGATATTTATGATTGAAATATGTTTATGATTTTGATTGAATAAAATCGAAAGCTTGAAAAAATGTAGTTTTTCTATTATAAAAAATATAATTTATCTCGCAACCCCATATACAATAAAAATTGCAGACAACTTTCATCAAAAAAGAAAGTTTAACGATAAAAAACGCAAGAATACAAAAAACATTTTCTAAAAAATATAATTTTCGTCGAAAATGAACCTTCCTTTAATTTGGCTGGTTCTTGGATAAGACTGACAGACTCGTGAAGATCGGCTAAAATTCTTGTATTTAGTGACCTTGAATCTCGAACACGAAGACGTTCTTCCTCCAATTCAATATCACTGGCCCGAAGTTTTTGTCGGAGCTCGGTGAGGGATAGCTCAAGAGCTGTATTTGATTTGTGAAATCGCTCAAGCTCAGATTCCATCTCGTGAATTTGCTCTTGTTGATTTCGAATATCTCGTTCTCTGGGCTCGATTTGTTTTTTGAGCTCTGCATAAGGGTGGCCACAAGTTTAAATTTTTTTTGTAATCTTGATTTTAAAGATTCCAGGAAATCTTTATTCCAAATATTTTAAGAATAAAAGTCGGATTTTCAACTCATTTTTTATAAAATTTACTGTACTGATTTTTATCATAATTTTATCATTAACATGCCATCAAGATCCAAAAAATCACATTATCTTTATTCTCGCTAGATTTTGAACTTTTCGGGTTTTCATTTTTTGACCAAATTTTTTTTTCAATTGAAAATAAGTTTGACTGAAAAAATAGTGGTAAATTTCAAAATTTTTTACTCGAATAAGGATTTTACAGTTTGTGTCCGATTTAATTCATTTCTGACCAAACTTCACTTATAAATGGTTATTTTTAATTTCTTTCGGTGAATTTTGATTATCCGTATTTACTGTGTTATTTCTGTATTTCGGATTGTCGAATTAAAACGACACATTAACGTGTGAAGTAATAAAAGGATTTACCTCGTCTCAATCATTTACAATTTTATTTTGATTATCTTATGAAATACAGTCGATATCTTATTATTAATACGTTGTTAAGAATGTTTATGGAAACCAAATAACATGAATCATGTAACATGATTCATGTTACATGATATATCGCTTTGAAAGCACGAAATAAATTGGCTTAGATTACCTTTTGATGACGGTGTTAGAAAACATACGCCATTTATGTCCACAGGAGGCGCTAAAAAGTAAAAATGATGGTGCCACCTTAACTTTAATTTTGTAATCTAAAACGAATTTAAATTTTTCTAACTCTTGATTTTTCTTTTTTAAATCATAAATTCTCTTTTCTTTTTCTTGAATAGTTTCATCTCTTTCCATAATTTCATGTTTTAATCCAGTAATATCTTTTTCTAAACTGCGAATGATGGCTTCTAGTTTACCATTCTCAAGCTCAGCACTCTTGAAATCTTCTTGGCCCTAATTTTGGATGAAAAATCAAGTATTTATGTAAAAATTGTCTGGGGTCAAATTTCATATTTATTGGGTCAAGTTACGTTTTTATTCCCATTCCTTTTCAATTTCTCGTTGCAAATTAGAGAATTTTTTTCGTAAAATGCCAGTTTCTCCCTTTAATCTAAGGTTTGTCTCAAACTCTTGCTTTAATTTTCTTTCATATTTATCTTTAATCGCCAGTACTTCGCGATCAACATCTTCTTCAATTTGTCTTCTTTCTTCATTATGTTCACGTTGAGCTCGTCGGAATTCATCAGCCTTTTCTTCTAACTATATTATAGTTCATAAAATAATTTCTTGATAAAATTGTCTCAAATAACTTGACTTATATGCTCTAACTGGGCACAAACGAAAATTTTTTAATATGAATAGCTTGTACTCAAAAAATCATGATTTATTAATAATAAAATATATACAATTTGTATAATAAGACTGTGTTAATAAACTTTAATTAAAGTACAGTAAGTTTTCTGTTTCAAAAGTGGTTCCGTATTTCGAAGAGAATCAAAAAGAATTGAAATATGACCCTTTATGTGAAAAAGAAGTTTTATAATTTTTTTGTTTAATTCACTAAAATAAAAAGCGTATTTTTGCAAAAGAAGAATCAAAAAAAAATCATGGCACCGTTACCCCAAAATTTAAAAATGATTGGACACGTAATAGTCAAGGACATTTTGTTTAGAAATTTCTCGATAAATTCACAATTTTTTTAACATTTCCTGTCTAGCTCTTTCAGCTAGTCGTTGTTCGTAATCATCTTCTAAATCTGCAAGTACTGAATCGTGTTTCTGATTCGTTTCATTTTCTTTTCTCAAAAACATTTCTTCCATTTTATGTTTTTGATTCAACAATTCTTGGTACTTTTCATACTCTTGCATTAATTTTGAGTTTGAACTAGCTTCAAGATCAACTTTTTCCTGAAAAATATATTTTAATTTTGATAAAAAATATTTTCCGGATTTACCTGAGTATTTTTCTCATCGGCTAGTTTGAATTGTTCTTCAAATCTCGATTGATCTTTTTCTTTTTCAATTTTTAATAATTGATTTTTAGACTTTAACGATTCCATTTCTTGAATAAATTTTTCAGTCAGCTCTTTGATTTTTTCATTATAATTCATATCCTAAATTTTTAATAAATTTATTTCTTCAAAATTATATTAAAACGGTACCTTGAGTCGAAGTTGATATTCATTTTCCATCTTTAGCTCCTCAACTCGAGTTCTGAGTTCAGAGGTCAAGGCCGTTTTTTCTTCAAGGTCAGATCTAGTGACCAAAACTTCTTCGAAAAATACAGGTGGTTCAGATGATACTTTGACGCGTCCTAAATACAGAATGTTATCTCTTAAAAACGCAACAGATTTCAAATTTAGACATTCAAGGTAAGATTTAAACGATTCGATAGCAAAACGTCTTTCTCTCCGGAAGTGAAATTTCTTGAGTCACTATATCATGTACATCAATTAAAATCGACCGATAAAGTTAAACCACTGGTAACGGAGGTGATATTTTCAAAATTGTATAATGTCAAAAAGATGCGTCATGACCAGTTTTCGTAAGACGGATAATATGAATCATTGGTCAATTTCGACCATAGACGGCGCTAGAGCCAAAATAGTCGGAAGTTAAATCAATAAAAAAATTTGTTAAATTAAACTTATTTCGGCTCTAGCGCCGTCTATGTTCGAAATTGACCCATGGTTTATAATATGTTTTAAAAAAACCCTCTTATGGCGCATATTTTGGAAGTATACATTTTCAAAATATCACTTCTGGGGGACTGGTGGTTCAACTTGACTGGTCGATTTTGCCTCACTGGTACATCAGATAGTGACAAAAAATGTCAACTTTGAGAAGTTAACTTTTTCATTTGAATAAGCATACTTTTGTTTGTAATTAAAACCAACTTTTAATGAAAAAAAATTCAAAACCAGAATAATTTTATGGCTCAAAATTGCCTTAAAAAACACAAAAATCATCATTAAAAAAGACATTTTTAGCAAAAGAAATTATGTTTTTTTATCTAAAGTTTTTTTAAGCATAAATCGTCCTAGTGGCATTGATTATAGTTTTTAACTAACCTTCACGGTCAGATACTTCCCAAACCATAACTAAGCCATCTTCGCCTCCAGTGAATAATAAAGTTTCCTCGTGATTCATCATGACTCTAGTAATTGGTGCATTATGACCTGGAGTGGTCACAAGCTGAGGAGGTGCGGCTAGTGGGAGCCGGACGCCAACCACTGAACCACATACGCCACCTTCTCCACCACCAAGAACGGTAAGGAGCAGTTTTCCAGAACGAGATAGAGCACACCCATTTATTGCTGCTGGAAGATTAACCTGAATGTATTTTCTAGTTATATTATAGCAATAAATTATAGATAGGGTTTGGACCGGAAGAATCAGGGGCCAAAATAAATCGAAGGCAATATAAAAAAACGCTTCTAGTGTAAATCAGTGCTAAAACTCTTCCATATAACAAAAAAATTTTGAGCTACCTAGTTTCCAGAAAGGGGTTTCACAGTGTGGAATTCACAGAGAGAGTTTTCGAATTTTATTTCTATTTTTTGAATCAATTATTTTAATTTTATTATTTTTTGTTCGAAAATTTTTGGTAAAGAAATTTTACAAAAAAAAGACTAATTTTGACTTTCAAAACAAAATATTACAAAGGGAACGTTATGGTAACTTTTTCTATGCATTGATCTGGTCCTAAATTTCCCAAATTTGCGGATTAAAATTAAATTAAATTTGAGAACGAATGAGGAAAAATTTAAAAATGGTTTTAAAACTTAAAAATTTAATTTTGATATTTTTTTACATTGAAATTATATTTTTAATAGTTAAAGTTTAACTATGTTTTGTAATAATTTTAAACTCTACATTAGAATTTTATTTTGTTTCTAGTTGAATTCATTCGTATAAAAAATCAGATTTTACACGGTTTGAAGTTCAAACCTTGAACACCTATCTATAACTTATTGATCACGACAAAATAATCGCCAATTTTCATCTTTTTTGATGCTTGTCGGCAAAAAAGAAATATCGGCATTTTTTCGCCCTTTTTTATATGCATAAAATGATATTAAAAAATAAATAATTCAAAATATTTAAAAAAAAAATTCTGAAGTTTTTTATGCCGAAATAATACCAAAATTTAGAAAAGATAATAAATCGAAATTTTGAAAATCGCGATTGACCAATAAGTTTAATACACGTAGTGTATTATAAATAAGGTCGTTGAAAATAAGGGTTAAACGCAAACGATTAAAATTGTACTGATGATTTCTAAAATTTCATAATGATTTTTTCAGATTTTCGAAAATTTCAAAAAAAAATGAAACTCACCGATCGTAAAATTTGTCCATCATTAATTTCTCTTAGAGTTCCATCAGCAGATGTCGCAAAAGACTTTCCATTATTAGACATTACAGCGGATGTATACTGAACTCCTTTAAGTACTTGTTCTTGAAGCCGTTTTCCAGAATTGACTTCCCATTCGTAAACGGCCCCATCAGTACCACACGAGATTAATTTCTGGTCATCATTTGACCACACGATTCCTCGGACGCGACCATTGTGACCTTTCATGTTTGAAATTGGTTCGAAAGTCACGGTGGAAAAGACTTGAATGATATTTCCATGTACGGCTGCAAAAAAGTGACCGCCATTTGAAAACGCGGCTTCTCGACATCCTTTAAAATGATATTTTAGTAAAAATTTTCAAGGTAAATTTGTAAAAACTTTAATTTTAAGATCAATATTAATAGGTGACAAAAAAGAAATCAAAATCATTTAATGTAAAAATCACGAAAATGTGTCAGAGAGTAAAAAAATCAATATTGCATTTTTACTGGTCCAAGAAAAAAAATAATTTTCATCCAGGCAGGGTAATTTCACAGAAATAGCGGTTGGAAAAATTGTAGACAATTGTCTACAATAACTCACTACAGAAATAGAAAACAACAAGGTGGAAACTCGTTTAAATTGGCCAAAAACTATTATAAGGTTTAAAACGCTTTCCTTAAAATGTCAGATTATTTGACAAATTGCCAACGAGTCGACTATCATTTTTTTTTAAATTTCATGTTTTCGTTACTGAAATCGGGCGGTGTGTTAGCGCATTTGTATAAGTCGTAAGATCGCCCACAAAAAACAGGGTTAAAATTCACGAGTTCGAATCCCTCCAATCGTGTTATTGACAATTATCAACTTCGAATAGACAGAGTAATTATCTCTTAAAAAACAATTAACTAGGTATAAAGTAGTAGAGTTCAGTTGGTTCTCCCAAATTGAGGCGTTTCTTCCTTGTAAAACCCTCGGTAAGAGTGTTGGGAAGTTTTTATGCAAAATTGAAACTATGTTAAAAGTTATATAAGGGGTAAGAGCGATGTGGCAGATTGGTACATTTTTTCGGAGTATTTATGAAAAGAAAAAAAAAGTGAAATTTTTTTTCATTTCAATAAAAGTGTCCTTTTTTGCAAAAGTTTCAATTGCGTTTAAATATTTAAAAATGTCCTGACTTTCACAAAAAAAGTAGCCTATAACACCCGAAATTAAATTGAAATTTTTTGAGACAAATAAAAGTTTTATAAATTGCGTGCCAAATGACACAAACTGAATGTCACAAGCAAGCGTTGTAAATTTTCAGTAGTTAGGAAACGATATTCGCTTGGCCTTCGTAGGTTGAAATACGGAAATCAAATAGATATCAAGAAAATTACACAACTGTTCGGCCTGATTTTTAAGGAGAATTTCAAAAAAATCACTAATGAAAAAATTTTGACTTGATTTGCGGCAAATTTTTATAATATTTCTAATTTTATTTATTTTTTAATTTTATATCGTCAAAAATAACAAATAAACATTGTTATGATTTTTCAAACAGCAGTTAGAAAATATGTAGACATGCAGTTAAAAAAAGTTTAAAGTGGCTATTTTTTCTCTGTTTTTATTCACATGATTTCAAAAAAAAAAAAAAAAATATGCTTTTGAATTTTTTGAAAATTTTACGAATTCAAAAATAAAAGTTCCAACTCAAATCTTTCCTTAATAGATAAAAAAATATTTTTAATGAGCTGATACCACATTTATTCTGGTTCAAGCTAACGATAATGCACAAAAAAAAAACCAACTAATTATTTCGTAAGTTAAATGAACGGCAGTCTGCCACATCGCTGCTACCCCTTAACTCCCGTAGTGTCTTCCAAGCCATCCGTGGCTCGAAGGTCTTTAATCGCAATTTAGGACCCTTAATCATGTATGAATGAAAAATTTTACAAAGTAATCGATCGACTATTTGGAATAATGGACGTTTGTGCGTTGTTTTTTTTTGGAAAATTTTTTAACTGTATTACAGTACTTTATTTTTGCAAAAAAATTTAATCAATCAAAGAGCCTTTGAGCGGATCAGAAAAAAATTTAAGTCTTTTTTTTCCATTACAACATAGCCCCAAATAAATCACGTGACCGTATTTAAGGAATAAGGTTGGTAAAAGTAGAACTGTTTTTTTAAATTACTTAAATCAAATTTTGAAAGAAGTGAAGTGGTTTTTTAGAAGTTTTTAAGACTTTTTTCTCATTCACCAAAGTCCAAAACGTTCACGTGACCTTTAATTAGAAATAAGTTTTGGTTCAAGTAAACAAATAGTAATCAAATTACGTCGAAAAAATTTTTGGTCAATTACCACCTTAATTCAAGAGTTTTAACATAATAATATTTTCCAAAAACGTCACGTGATCTTATTTTTCGAGAAATAAGGAATTAATTATGACATATCGAAACCTTATTTTTGATTTATTCGTCACGTGATTTTATTCAGACTTTGGCGTAATGTGAAAAAAGTCTTAAAAACGTTTGAAGTTGACCTGGAATTTTTTTACATAATTTGAGTACTTTTTCAAATTACTGTATCTATGTTTTTTTCAAAAGTACTCAAATCACGTGGAAGACCCCATAAAAGAATCGTAACGAATTTCTAAGACTTTTATTGCATTACAGTATGGCCGCTCGGTTTAAATAGAGCATTTCTAGAACTGTCAAATAACTAAACAGAAGATATGGTCGTAGGTCGCGAAGAATTTACAAGAAGGATTCACGACGAAATAATTATCTCAAAAAAAATTAAGACTTATATTACATGAGAATGATGAATAAAAAAACTTCAATTTATTGCAGTATGCATACCCAAATTGCGACGTTTTTTGATATTTGAAATTTGAAAAATGTCAAATTAACGCCCAAATTTGTGTTATTATGCACTTGTTTCAGAATCGTCGAAAATGAGAGAATTAATTTTCTTATTCAATTTTGATAAACTTTTTATAATACTTTTTAATTCAAATTGGTTTATGAACTGTAGACATATTCTTAAAAAAATATGATTATCGCTTTGAAAAATATATGTTGCATATGAGATCTTCGGTTATATGCTTGATTTAAAACGCAAAACCAGCGAGCTCGAAGAGAACTACGGGTCCAGAGGATTGTTCGGCCACTACGGGCAGTTAAGATACAAATAAGAATACCCCTTATTTTAATAAAAACATTTTTGAAATCATTAAATTTTGCTTTACAAGCTTTCTAGAATCATGTATTGCCTCAAGGTCGGCAAAATAGTACTGTTTTTTTTTCAAAAATTGCTTTAAAATCACTTTTTGAAAAAATTGAAAAGGTTTTTTAAAGTTTTTAAGACTTTTTTCCATTACACCAAGTCTAAAAACGATCACGTAAACCTTCAAATAGGAAATAAGGTTTGGTTAAAGTGAACAATAGTGATCAAATTAACGCCGAACAATTTTTTTTGGCACAAAAACACCTAATTTTAGATTTAGAATATATAATATATTTCAAACACGTGCACGTGATCTTATTTTTCCGAGAAATAAGGATTTATCTATGAAATTTTAACCCTTATTTTCTGAATTATTTCGTCACTTGATTTTATTCGCGACTTTGGGTAATGAGAAAAAGTCTTTGAAACGTCTTAAAGTTCACCTCAAAAGTTTTGTTTTTATGTTATTTAAGAACTTTTTCAAATTACTGTATATCTGTACTATGTTTTTTTTCAAAAAGTACTCAATTATAACTCGAAGACCCCCTTAAAAGTCGTTAAACCTTTTCAAGAACTTTTATTCCATTACACAGATTGCTTGTTGCATCAATCGACCAGCATTTTTCAACGACAAAGGCTCGTTTAGTCATTTTTTACTAGTGATTTCTTATTATCAATAATTGATTAATGATATAATAATAATACCGATTGAGTTTTCGTTTTAATTTCAAGATTTTGTTCTGTACATTATGTATTCTTATGTGAAAATTCCTCCGGTTTAAAATAGAGCATTTCTCCTAAAATTTTTTTAGAAGTCAAAACTCGAAAATACTGATTGCATAAGAATCAGTGAGAGGTTCATGCATGGGGAGGCGTGTCTCTTTCTCTCTTTCTTATCACTCAAGAAATACATTCCAAATAATTTAAAGAGTCATTTTACCTAGAGATTTTGTGGAAAACATTTAATTATTTTTAATACAGAGCGATTAGAAAATCATTTGACGTTTTATATGAGGGTAGTTCAAATATTAAATTAAAGTTTAATTTCATCTTATTATTGCACTTTTGTTGTGTAACTGACGGTAATTTTCGCAACTTTTTGTTTTCTATCCTCATTAAATGCCTTTTAATTCGTTTCAATTTTTTTGTTCAATAGTATAAGCAAATTGGCTCGAATATTATTTTAAGCTAGTTGAAAAATGTCATGTAATAATGAAACTTTTGCTAATATGGGCTCGATTTTAATAAGTATAATCGAGTCTGGGTAAGGATTCAGTAAAGTCTAACGAGTTAAAAATCAAAATAAAGTTATAAAGGCGTAATTTAATATCTGCTTACCTTATTTGGCAAATTCTCTCACGATCTTCTGAACATCTCAATGAGAATATTAAACAATCTCAACTTATCCCCAAACCAGCCAAAAATTTGAGTGTCCAGTTGGCATGGTAATAGAAACAGTAAAACACTTCTTCTGAAGGAATCTTTCCAAAACTGCAATCTGATTGGCAGAATAATCCAAATTCGAACTGTTCGGTCAATCGAGAAGTTGCAACGAGTGGTTTTCGAAACGCACAGAGACAAACCTGGTAATTGCTGCAAGAATGAAATCCACCGGTTTAAATAATCCATAGCATGTTACCGTCTCTACAGATTTATGGCAGATCAGGCACAAAGAAAGAGTCCTAGAAATATTTTTATTTATTAAGAAACATAGTGATGTATATTCCTGTTTTATACTAATTTTTGGGGAATTTTCCGTCGTGAACTTTCCTTCTATATTATAAAGTTTTTAGTTTTATAAATAAAATTGCAAGTTTTGCCTTTCATAATTTTTTATGAAAGTACTATATTATACGGTAGCTTGCTGGGTATTTATTAAGCTGGCCTTTAAAAGCCAAAAATTTTTATTTTTTATTTTTTGAAAAAGACTCATCCGATTGAGTTCTTAAACAGCTCAAAACTTGAGCACAAATACCTAGTGTTCAATTAAAATAAACAAAATGGTCCGAATTAGAAGCAATTTTTTTTTGAGATTACTGAAATGTTTATTATCAGTTTTTTATTAAAAAGTTTGGAAACAATGGGTCTGAATCGGAACCTTTTTTTAATTTATTTTCTCTTTAATTTTGTTCAGTTTGAGCTATCTAGATAACTCAATCAGATTGAGTCGTTTTCAAGAGCAAATATATAAATTTTGGCCGAAAAAAGTTGCCTAAAAAGGCCCCAGCAAGTACCGTAATAGAATAATTGGAAAATAATTCGTGAAAATCGGGACAAAAGGGACGAAACTTTCACGTATTGGATAGTATTTTATCACTAGCCATTTTCTTTTATTGAAACCTGATTATATTTCGAAATGCTTCAACAATCTGCCACAACAATTATATTACAAAATGTATATGTTTTGCGAAATCTTTAGGAATCACGGGAAAACGCAAACAGTTTACATTTTGTTTTCGAAATTTCACCGACTGAGAGCATTTCACTGTCCTCTTATTTCAGCTTGTTTTTCATTGACAAATTGTCATGACAATAGTTAAATAATTTTTGAAATTTATAAGGATTATGAAAAACTTAATTGATATTAACTCCCGTAGTGTCTTTTGCGCCATCCGTGGCGCAAATGGCCTTTAATGCAATTTAGGAACCCTTAATCATGTTATGAATGAAAAATTTACAAAGTGATTCGATCGACTATTTGAATAATTGACGTTTGTGCGTTTTTTTCGAAAATTTTTACTGTATTACAGTACTTATTTTTTGCAAAACCAAATTTAAATCATCAAAAAACCTTTTGGGCGGGAAACCAGAAAAAAATTCTAAGACTTTTTTTCTCATTAACAACCATAAGCCCCAAAGTGAATCACGTGACCGTATATTCAAGGAATAAGGTTGGCAAAAATAGTATGTTTTTTTTCAAGAAATTTTTTGAAAGAAGTGAAGTGGTTTCTTTAAAAGTTTTTAAGACTTTTTCTCCATTACCCGAAAGTACCAAAAACGATCACGTGACCTTCAAATTAAGAAATCAAGGTTTTGATTCAGTAAACAAATTAGTGATCAAATTACGCCGGAAAATTTTTTGGGTCAATAAACACCTAATTCAAAGAAAGTTGTGAACCCATATAATAATTTTCCAAAAACGTCGTGTGATCTTATTTTTCCGAGAAATAAGGAATTAATTTATGACATATTCCAAACTTATTTTTGAATTATTATCGTCAACTGATTTTATTCGGGACTTTGATGTAATGAGAACAATGTCTAAAAACGTTTGAAAGTTTGACCTGGAATTTTTTTGACGTAATTGAGACTTTTTCAATTACTGTATATTCTTTTTTCTTTCAAAATTACTCAATCATCGTGGAGAAGACCCTTAAAAAAATCGTCACGCTTTATAAGACTTTTATTGCGCATTTTAACTTGGCCTCTCGGCTTAAAATAGAGCATTTCTAGAAGTCCAAACTTCGGAAATACTAATTACATAATAATGCGTGGCGAAAGAAAAAAAGAGTTGATAAATTTTTCCATGCGCGCGATAATCCATAGTTTTAAAGAATAATTATTTTTCATGAGAATGGTGATGAAAAACATCATTTTTTTGGGGCAGATGCAATACCGCAAATTGGGTGGCGGTTTAATAATTTGCATATGAAAATGTCAAATTAACCCTATTCGGTTTATTTATGAGAAATCTCGGCAAAAATGAGAGAGTTCTTAATTTTCTTATTCACATTTGATAACTTTTTATAAACTTTTTAACAAATTGTTTTAATAGGAA
>SCLH01000008.1:73198-83885 GCA_004367855.1 Oikopleura vanhoeffeni
CATTGTGGATCCACGAGTGGTGTGTAGCGCTTTCGAGCCAATCATCCCGTCAAGTGAAATTTACGAAGCAAAACTAACGTCAAAACTAGGCTACTCTAGCAAAGCGATGGTCCTGCGTTCGAATCAAAGAAGCCACATATATGGTTATCTGTATTTACTGAGTTATTTCTGTATTGTCAGATCGTCAAAATAAACACATACTTTACAAAGTATTAAAACGCTTTGAGACAACCCATCTTTTAAAAAAACAAAATTAATAAAACAACTTTGAAATAAATACCGAAAGAGCGCAATCATCCGAAAGTACCGATTTATTAGTTTCAAGTAGCGCCGAAACAAAAAGTTCTCATCAGACTAAATTTGATATAACGGGTTTTAGGAGCCGATGAGGGTATAATTGATAATTGGAAAAAAATTGCCCAGTATTAAATGATACTATCTTGAAAAATCAGATGAAAAATAGTTCTTAGACCTACGTACTCAAAATCAAAAAAATATAACTTTTAAAAGATAAAACCAAATCTGAAAATTCCGTTAAAAATTATCAGCTGTCAATCAAATAAAATCTTACGATTTGCAATTGTTAGTCTTGAAAATAGCAGTTGCGCCAGGATTTTGGGATTTTTCTGGACAAGAAATTTGAAGGTCCAATACTTTGTTAGTTTCGCTCACACATGTTACAGTACAGTCAGGGCAATCTTTTGGTAGAAAAGCACATCTACTTTTACAAACTGTTGAACGAGCAGGTTCATCTTTTTGTAAATAAATTTGAGGTAAATCTCTTTTTTTCTTAGGGCAGCAGAATCGAACCTAATTATATTTTTTGACGGAAGTTATCAAGATTTTATTTCTACTTTTAAGGTATATTTTTCAAAACGAAGTCAAATAATGTCGTTTGTTTAAATTGCGTTAGACAATATTTTCTTTAGTGTACCCTGGCTTTCGTTTAAGGGGGTCGGTGCTATTTGACAAATACGGATATGTACTCTTGACGAAAAACTTTTTACTGGGTATATATTCTTCTCAATATACCATCAAAGTAATGTTTCATAATCCAGGCAACTTTTGTAACTACAGAATTTCCGAATTATTGTTTTTTAAAAAAATTTTGAGTTCGAATTCAACTTTTCGAGTTCGACAAATTATGAGAAATTTTTGAAAAAAGTTCCGAACATTATGAAAAAATGCCTTATTTTTTGTTCAAATTTTTTTTTCACTATTTATTTCAAATCAACGAAAACTCTTCAAAATGGCCACTTTAACTTTTCGCGTAGGTGACCACATATTTTATATATGCTCTTTGAAAAACCATATGACATGGTTTTGTGATTTTTGGTCAAAAATAATTTGAAATATTTTGAAAATTTTCCAAATTTCTTGTTCAAAAATTTTCAAACTTATATTTCTGGAATCACCAGCTGAAAATATTGAGAATGCCACCTTTTACTTTATTCAAATATGTCCTCGTTTTGTTTCTTCGCACTTGTTCATACTCTTAATCATATTTTTTTGAACGAAAGTACGGTTTGCGCGAAATCTTTTTAAGCCCTCTTAAATCCNTACTATGTAGGAAAATGAAAAAAATTGGTTCGTCAGGTCGATCAAATATGCGATTTTTCCGGTATATTCCGTTACTAATTATTTTGAATCAGAATTATCGCTCGGTTGTTTTTTGGTCGACACCACTATGTCAATCAATTAGAACACTTTTGTTTTAATATTGTGAAAAATTTCGGAGAAAGCTGTTTATTTTTGTGGTGTGGTCCCAACCTTGATTTTCAAAAACAAATCTTGCTGAATATATCCTACTTATATCAGGTTTTAAAATTTAGAATTAATGTTTTCAAAAATCATTGTAAATAAATGAGAGCTAAAGTTTTCATGAATGTATGCAATTTGTAAGACACAAAACGACAAAGGTCACAATCAACAAAAATCACCGTATTCTTTTTTCCTACGAATCATCTCAAAACGATTTACGCGATATCTCTAATAGCGCGTGTCAGGATTCTCTGGATGTTGTCTTACTGATTGTCTTGAGTATGTTATAGGTGAGGGATTGCTGGATAATTAGACCGCTAACAGTTGATCGGTGCATGTAATCAACTCAGCACACCACTAAGACAATGCACTAAGACTAACATTAAGTAGATATTCGAACACGCGCTATACGACGTATTGCGTAAGACGTGATTGTTGAGATAGCGAAGTTCTGTTGGAAAGAATATAGGAAGAAAAAAACAGTTTCTGGTCCTCGTTATGAACCATGAATCCGAGATATCCAAACATGACAACATTGATTGGAATAACCTTTCAGCCGTACTTTGCAAATCGATTACGAGTTACAGTTGCAGTTCTTTTCGATTTCTCTTTTTTTACCCAGACGGCTAGACACCAAAATGTTAAGCAGTAAAACATTTTAGCTGGTTACCCGTGACTGGTAAAAAAGGGAAATCGAAGATCACGAGTCAAGTATTGATTTGAAAATCACTATGCGCGCATTGCGGATGTTCATGGATCTAAACGAAAAACCACATAAGTTCGTAATTCCGATATAAAGCTATCCTAAATTGAACGCCTTTTAACGAACTTTGGTTGTGCTTTTATAAATCTTTATTACTTAGCTTTAATTACAGTGAGCATATAGGTAACAACATTCTTGAAACTTATGGCGTCATTTGCCTCAAGTAATGTTTTGATTTATTTTTGTGATGTAAATTGATGATATGTTATACAGATGGACAATTTTCGCGAAAGTTTTTTTTGGTACTTGCGATAATGTGCAACGAAAATTAATCTTTTTTGTGCAAAATGAAAAGCTTTAGGCGTTTGAAAATAACGTCATTTTTCGACCAAATTTGTTGAGATATTTTAGGTGTATTTCACTTATGAATGTAGAATGAAGGAAAGTCGACTTGTAGTTGCGTAGAATTATTGGGACCTAGCACACAAACTCGGCAATTTTTGAACGTTGAGTTTTCCTGGTTTTTAGCATATTTGGGTGGCCAAAATGGGATACGAGTTATTTTTGACATGAAACTGTAGAGACCTCGAGGCAGAAAGTCAAAAAGCGGAGGTACCGACTTTCTCTTATATTAAATATATATCCGCGTAATTTTAGCGAACTGAGGCTCTTTGCTTAAAATTTTTTCAAAACAAAAACTCTGAATCGGTTCGTCATTTATTTCTTAGTTTTTAATAATGAAATAAACCAAACGTTGACAGAATAATAATTTTAAAATTTAAATTTTTATGGCTTAGGGCTCAATTGAAGATCGGTAACTATCTTGAATTATACAAATAACGCGGGATACTTAGCACCATTCGAAACTTTGGATTGACATTTATCTAGGTCTCTTTTCATTGATCAGATTTGGAAGGATCATACAATTAATAATCGGAGCTTCCGCACTTTTCCAAAAAGTCGGACACTTGCTCAGTTAAGGGCCTTAAGTCCTCATATTTACAGTTACCGTCACTCGTTGGTTTGTTTCTGAAAAAATAAGAATACATAGTACTGTCTCAAAACCTTTCAAATTTGTGAAAGACTATTCTTCAGTGCATTACCATTATTTTACATGAATTTCATTTTCATATAACGACAAATGAAAAATGTTACGAATTTAAAAAGTAGCACAATCGTAGACTTTGTTTCTGCAATGTGTATAAGGGACTGATGGCTATTTTCGCAATAAATGGTTACCTCGACCAAAATACCACATTTTTAATAGGTTATCTCTCTATTTTTCAGTTATTTGATCGGATATTTAATTAAGAGACATTCGTTACCCGTTCTGGACTTTGTACTGCTCTCTCAATATTTTACCTCCTATTTGGAGCGTACGTACAGCCGCGTATGAGCATAAACATAACTCAGACTATCATCGAACTCGTTGTTTGGGGCTGATCGTCTTCATAGAAAATTTGGCGCTTAAGTTGTTCCGCCCTAACCTATTTTTTGTGGACACTCTCCTTGCTTTTTTCTATCCTTTGGGGAACCACAGAAACAGTCACAGAGTTGTCATGAAAATTTGTCTGGGCCATTGAAAGAATCTTGGAATTGTTGTGGAACAACGCAGAGGTATTCATCTTCTATATCAGATATATATAGATGATATATATAGTGATAGTTTCTAGTTTATTTTAGTCTTTAACTTGTTTTTAGTTATAAGTTCGTTTTTTGAGATTTATATTATAGAATCCGGCCCACTTATAAATAGGCACCTCCTGTACAAAGCCCTAATACCTGTTGTTGTTGCTTAATACGTTCTCTCTTATAAGAGTATTTCGATTAGTTTTTTCTGTCGCGAAAGTTGTGTTTTTTGTATTTTCTCTTATAAAACATTATCGTCCTAGGGTTTCTCAATTGCGAATGTTTACGAAACTGCAGTGGTTATGGATGTTTCATACTCTATTATTGAAATTTTTATAGAAATACGGAATTTATCACCTGATCTCACATCAACAACCACCGCAGGTCGATTCAATTCTTCTTTGCACTGCAATAACATCATTTGTAGTATCCTCTCTCAGGTTTTACTAACTCATAGCTCCATCAGCCAAGATTCACTGGTCCAACATCATTCTATCATTATTATTTATAATAATCCTTCATCTGTCTTGCTATCTCTTTCGTATCTCGCCTCCGCCACTTCGTTATATTCGCCTATTGCACATGCCTTCCTCTTTATGGGTTCCTTTAGTCCTTGACCTTCTGCGACCAGCACACTGTCTTCCGTTTTGATTCTGAAATTGAGCGAATTTAATATTGTAAACATTCGTTATATATTGTTTTATATTTTTATAATTACGAAATAAAGGTGAATAATTTCATTATTAGTACATCGAGCATCGGTTAAAGGTTTTTTAGCGGATTGATTAAGATTTAACCTTTTTTATTGTCGCTTATCGTTTTTTTGTCCAATCCAAGATTCATAAAAATTATGTTTATTTATACTTTTCCCTCGTGGAGTCTAGTATTGTACCACATCGATCAGACCGATGTTTTATTAACAATTGAAACCAATGTATTTTACAAATACGGCCTAACAATAATTGATCCTAGTAAGACAATTTAAATCTTGTATTTTCATTCGTATTTCCCTGTGAGCACAGATCCACGATTTGTGTGCTCAAGGCAACCTATTCATTCCAAAGAGGCAAAAACGGGTCGTTAATCCTTATATTTTTAACATCATTATAAATTTTGATTGTTCAAAAATATGATTTTTTTTTCGAATGTTTGTTCGTATACCGAAGTTGATTTAATTCGAACTTTTTTCGCTAAGTGCTTGCACTTTCCTGAAAAAATTATTTTGAAATATGATAAAATCAAATCGAACTTCAGCCATTTTTAGAAGGTTTGATACTAACAGTTAAAACTAATTTGGTGTTAGTCTCGGGGATAGATATTTTTTGTCTCGAAGTGAAAATTTTCAAGTTTTAACTTCAAGGTTCTATGAAATAAATTTAGATTTCTAAATGATAATGCCAATTAATATTTCCACGTTGTACCTTGCATCACCTATTCGTTAACTATAAAAAAGATGTAATCTTCTCTCTTATGAGAAAAATAAATATTCTTTTATGTCAGAGAATCATGATTTTCCATTCATTTTCCATTTATTTTTAAATTACTTTCTTGATACTAGAGATATAAATAGAAGCGATCAATACATCGGACGTAGTACCTAACTTGTGCATCGTTCGGACTACAATGTAACTTTGGATCAACTGTACAGTTATTTGCCGTGTATATTGTATACCCATTGTTTTCTCACTATAATTTCTTTAGGAACTCAAATCAAAATCTAGATATATTATGTACAAATGGAAAAAATTATACTATTGCAATTTCTTTGCCAGAAAAATTCTGAAATCCAACTGCTCTTAGCGGGAAGCGGTGTCGTCGCAAATGCGGCTTTTGAGACAACAACCTTTCCCATTTTTATTTTGTGGTTTTTTATGAAAATCATGGGAAAATTCACAAGCTTTTTGTACTCGTTTTTTGATACCACGTATGGCTAGGAACATCTTCTTTGATGAGGTTTTCCAAATTTTTTCGTATGAAAAGTTGAAGATTCTTGATTATTTTGAACAATTGAAACACGATTTTACAGAAACGAGTCAGATATTCAGAACAAATACTTAATCGATTAATATGCACGGATTACCGGCTGACACTTTCATTAAGTTTTCGATGTGTTAACTTTTTAAAAAGGGTCAAATCACGTTTTTCGGTGATTTCTGAGACCTCAAATCCATAATTTTAAAAAAACTCAACTCGTTATTGCCCACTCTATCTGTCCGTTTTATTTAAGTCTGATCCTTGTTACTGTACGCTTAAAACTCAAGGGAGGAGAACATTTTGAAAATTCCCGTTCATTTGTCAAGCAGTTTCTGAGGGGACGCGCAACCGTCACTTTTCGACTTTTTTGATGCAAGATTTTTGCTAAATACATATAGTTAGAGGTACAATACTTGTCCAAACACATTTGTACTTTCGAAACTTGAGCCATTGAAAACGCGTTTTTTTCGAGGTTTTAATGCGATCGATCCTACCCCTTAAGTTCTCTGTAACACCGTTAAGTATGGAGCACGTTGTGGCTCTTTGGTAGCCTTGGCGAAATTTTTTTCTATGCTCACAAGGTGGGTGAGAATGTATTGTGAACTTGTTTTACAATTGTGTAATGCGGATGGTCACATTACTAGATCGACGAATATAATATTGCTGAGTAGAAAATTACTGTATGATGGCGGCCTCTCTTGCACCTGTCACCGAGCTAGTCATTATCCTCGAGATTGACTTTTTACGCTCCTGTAATTTTATCTTATTAATTAAATTTGAATTTGCTTTTTGATGTTATTATTGGGAGCTCGATGTGAATATTTTTTTAAATTTAAACACGCCTCAATTTTTATTATTTGCTTTGCAAATTTTCCAACATTCACTAATAATTTTCTTTTTTTTTTCTTGCTAGAGTTGAAAATCGCCTTTTTGTCAACAAAATTAAAAGAAAAATTACGTGTGAATCGCCCTTTATACTTAATCGAATTTGAGAGAATTTTTTTATTAGGGGGGACGTTAATAGTTGAAAGGTGCGCTATGTCCAAAAACTACGCAGATTAAAACATGTCGTTTTTTTGCGACTGTACTAATACGCATAACTCAGTAAATACCAGAAAACATATATTGGCTTCTTTTGATTCGGACGCAGGACCATCGCTTTGCTAGGTAGGCCTAGTTTTGACGTAGTTTGCTTTCGTAAATTTCATTGACGGGATGATTGTAGAAAGCGTAAACACCTCGACATTGTGGATTTTAAACGAGTATGTTGTAGCGCTTTCGAGCCAATCTCCGTCAAGTGAAATATATACGAGAAACTAACGTCGAAAACTGCTACTCTAGCAAGCGATGCGTCTGCGTTCGAATCCAAGGAGCCCATATATTGTTTATCTGTATTACTGAGTTATTTCTGTTTGTCAGATGCGTCAAAATATACACTAAACTTACAGTTAAGTAAAGGGCTTTGAGACAACCATCTTTTAAAAAAAATATAAACCAACTTTGAAATTAACATACCGAAAGGCGCAATCATCCGAAGTAGTACCATTTTTAGTTTCAAGTAGCGCCGAACAAAAAATGTTTCTCATCAGACTTATTTGATTAACGGGTTTTAGTGAGCCGATGAGGGTAGTATGTATTGGAAATTGCCAGGATACATCGATACTATCTTGAAAAATCGATGAACTTTCGACCTACGTACTCAAATCCAAAATTATACTTTTAAAGATAACCAATTCTTGGAATTCCGTAGAAATCTTTTGGTGAAAGCACATTTACTTTTTTACAATGTGCGAGCAGTTATCTTTTTGTAAATAAATTTGAGTATCTCTTTTTTCCATAGGGCCAGGCAGATCGATCCGTTATATGTTTTTTCGCTTTAAATTTTATTTCTACTTTATGGTATATTTTATCGGCTCCCGAGCAAATAAATCAGGCTACCCGATAAAAGGTGCTATGAGTCTGAATACTTCAGCATAGTTAGGTTTTCGACCGCGAAATTTTTAGGTACAATTTTTTTTGGTGCACCACTTGGGTGCGCATGTTTCGGCTGTCAAAGTTTTATTTTTTTCAAAAAAAGCAATGGTAATATCTTTTTTTTCTAGCTAACTTATTGTTTGAGTGAACGTATTCTGCTCCGGATTAAATTTAAATTCCTGTGACGACATTATCACGTGGTAGCACCGAAAAACTTGTAGATGTCGCTCAAAATGGAGTTATATTGAAAGTCAATGAGTTATGGTAACTCAAAAGTTGCGCACATCGACTATGGTGGAAACGTATTAGCAACTATGGGCTTTTTTACTTCCTACCAAAATATGTTTTAGCTTCTAAAAATATCTTTAGCTTTTTTGAACAACGAAAAACACGATTTTTTGAGCAGCCTCAAACGCCACACGGTAGGCGGAGCAAAAATTTTTTACGAATTTTCACGGTCTCAAAACTGCCTAGACACTGAAGTTTTTCAAAAAAAAACCTTTTTTCTTATGGACCTTTTACGGTGGCTCATTTTTTGCTCTGGGGCTATTTATTTTCAAAGAGGTCTTAATGTCGTTTGTTTTAATTGCGTTACATGTTCTTCTATAGTGTACCTTGGTTTCGTTTAAGGGGTTCGGTGCTATTTGCGATACGGATATGTCCCTGACGAAAACTTTTATTTACTGGGTTATATTTCTTCTAGTATCATTTTCAAAGTAATGTTTCATATTCCAGGCAACTTTTGTAGAACTAAAGATTTTCGAGTTATTGCTTTTTAAGAATTTGCGTCGAATTTAACTTTTTTCAATTCCACAATTATGAGAAATTTTTGAAAAATTTCGACATTATTGGTTAAAAATGCCTATATTTTTTGTTAATTTTTTTTCACTATTTATTTCACAATTCACAACATTTTTTCCTACTCAGGAAAAAATTTTTTTTTCGATCCAAATTTATGTTTTTGTTGTTTTGTTACAAAATTTTAAAGTTTTGTTTTAGAGATCGTATTAAACAAATTGAATAAATTTTCACGGATGGATGGGTCGGTGTGTTAACAGTTCCTAATTAAAAAAAAATTTCCCTTAAATTCAACACCTATAGCAAACGCCGGTTTTAAGTGTTTTTTTTTAAAGACGGATGTTTACAGTTAAATATTGATTATTTTTTGAAAAAACCGATTATACGAAGTAGTCAAGTTTGCAACTTTTGTAGAAAGTTTTTATCCGAAAATTTTGAAGTGGCAAAAAGTTTCTCATCAAGAGGAAAAAAAATGAAGAAGTGCAAATCTGATAAATAGCACCGACCCTCTTAAGTCTACTTTCGAAAATCGAGGGACAATGTTTTTGAAACTTTGTTTACTTGACCTCACAAAATTTATATTGCGAGATTGGGATTGAAATTTCAAAAACGAGAACAACTGAATCTTTTTTCTATTATAAGCTAGCTTTTGTCAAAATTTGGGGAAAATTGAAAATTTAATCTAGAAGATAGTTTTTTCAACGACTATTTTCAAAAACGGTGGTCTAGAATAATTTAATCAACAAAAAAATTATCTAGTTATATAAACATGTAACAATTTTGGCTTATGTGACATAAGTTATGTCAAAATAAAACCTAGAAGATCGATTTTATTTTTTTTTGAAAAAAGTGGTCTCCAAAAGGTTACCTAAAAGTGTATTATTACGAAAAAGTATCAGCACATATTAGATATTACATATTTTTTAATAATTTATATATAAAATTTTAACCTCAAAATCAGCGCATCGCTCTTTGGGCCAATTTGGTTGTTCTTCATTTATGCACCAGAATCCAAGTAGAGGATCACTATGAGTAACAGCTTGAGATCCAGTTGAGCAAAATACAACTTGAACATCGATAGCCGTCGGATGTCGACAAACCTATTTTATATTTTTAATTCTGACAAATTATCAAAAAAAATATTATCTTGAAAAATGCAATTGCATAGTAGCCTATCATTGCAATGCATTGGTAGGGTAGTTCCTAAACCCGCGTACCCAAAGTGTGACGAAGAGAACAGTTGGTCATAGAGCGCGTCCGTTCGTACATACGGTTGCGTCGAAATAGTATAAGTTATATATACCGTATATAACTCAAAAAATAAAATGCGATTTTGAACTTGAAAAATATTTTTTCTTTCGAAATTTTAAAAAGTTTTATTAGTTAAGAATTATGATATTTTTTGTTTCTGAATGCGATTTAAATATTTGACCTCATGAAGAGGGAATTAAATATGATTTTCTGCAATAAGTGGTTATTTTGAAATTTTAGGTAAACGGGTTAATTATTCGAAACTCTCAAACACTATGTTGTCATTATAACTGTGTAGTCAAAAATGAGATATTTTTTTAATTTTCACAAATTTTGAGAAAAAACATATTTCCGCATTTTTTCCTGAAAAAATTAATAAAACAATATTTTTCTAACATCAAAATTTCCAGTTAGCAATGTTCTAAAACTTGGCGGTTTGAACTTTCATTTGCCGTCTGACTCTAAAAGTCCTATTTTAATATTACTTTTTTTGGTTTGAAAAGGCTTAAAGGTTCCCAATCTCCAGTTCCGCCAGGATTATCTCTATCAAGCCATGAAGTCCATGCGTATCCTTTAGCATCACATCTTGGTTTTGGT
>SCLH01000008.1:86059-101379 GCA_004367855.1 Oikopleura vanhoeffeni
AAAAATATGAAAATGGTGATAAAGAATACTCGTAGAAATTATGTATCTATTTGTTTTCATTGTATTGAAAATTTTTGTTCTTGTAATTTTTGTCTGTGGAAAGTTAAGATAGTAATTTGGCTATATGTCAGAAGAAATGAGAGTTTTCGAACATTTATGGAATTCTAGAATTTTTATGTGGTTGAGCTCCTGGTTCAAAAAAATTATAAACATTTTAATAAGATAATCAAAAAATTATTTTCAGGCAATATTTTTTGTACCATAAATTTGATAATCAAAAATCACATACATGTATGCAATTTTGCAAACTTTGAGGTATTTTGAGAAAGTTAAGAAAGTATTGTTTTAATAATCATAAAAAAGTTTTACTTAATCGTATTATCATACAAAATTTGAATAAATTGTAATCTTTTAACTGACTTTATTTCCGCACTGAGATTTTAATGATTGGAATAAACATAATTTCGTATTGAAAAATATGTTCGGATTTTATCATGTTATTTTAGTTATTAAAATTCATTTGGGTTTGGAAATTTCAGTTTCAAGTATAGTACTTTTGATACACCTGTTTTGTAGAAAATTTTCTGCCAAGTTATTTTACTACTAAGATTTTTTTCGTTTTGAGATTTTTTCAAAAAAAAGTCTGTTTTTCGGGGGTTGAAATTAAAGTTTAAATTAATAAGGATTTGGAATGAAAGGTACTAATTTAGATCTAGAAATGTTTTATAACTTTTTATTTTGCGAATAAACATTTTGAGGCTCAAAATTTGAGCTCTTAATATTAATCTGAAAAGGTTTAAATTCAATTTTTATCGTTTTTCTCAAAAATATTTTCAAAATTTTGGGAAAATCTGATATTCACACGCATTTTTAGAGAGCCCAAGTCAAACTTTCAAACAAAATGGCCATTAGAGCCCTTAGAGCTGGAAAGAGTAGGCTTTTTAGTGAGGCTCCCAAAATGCTCCCAATCGGCTGTTTGGACCACTCTGGGGCATAAATGAAAAATGGCTTTTGAGTGCTTCCGTATTTATATATTAAGCCTGCATGCCAAATTAGAAACAAATCTCATTTGAAATGAATGAGGTTTAGGCTTTTTATGTGCTTTTTGGGAGGGATACTAAATATCATTTTCTGGGCGTCGGTTGAATAGTCGGATAATCTGAGTGGTACTGCCGAAATCCTGAAAAGTTATCCTACATATTTAAAAAAAATNCGTACACCTCAGCAGTCGACCAAAAATCGTTCGGAAAGGGTTACAAACAGTACGTATAAGGTACACGATTCTATATAGGCGTTAGGCTTATTAAGCGTTTTTCATCCGACCAAAATCCTGTACGGATAAAGGATACATCGGGTGACGGATAAGGGGTCTGATCGTACGGATAGCGAATATACACCAATGTATTTAATATTTGTACCGGGAATAACCAACCCCTCAATCTGGTAAAATTAGAATTTTAAAGCTCAACTTGATAATATTATTTTTACATTTTGGGATCAAAAATCCTTGCATGTTTCATAATCTCATTTCCGTACCAGGTATTATACTTCTGTAAGTTAACCATGAAGTCCATTATCGTATACCTTTTCCATCGCATGTCTGTTTTTTGTTTCTAGTAGGGCAACAGGAATCTTCCTAATTTAAAATATAAAAAGGTTGTGTGATAATAGAATACCTGTTTCAAAATTATGTATCTAATTTGTTTTCATCTGATTGAAAATTTTGGATCTTTGTCAATTTTTGTCTGTTGGACCAGTTAATAGAGCGCTGAAACTAAGATAGTTAATTTGGACCATATAATTCAGAGGAGAAATGTACTAGTATTCTTGAAATCGTGATAGGCCACACGGTTCTAGATATATTTTATGATAAATGTTGACATCGAGTTCAAAAAATTAACATTTAATATAAGGGGGTCACATCCAAACCTATTTCCAATATTTTTATGTACCATAAATTTGATAATCAAAAAATCACATACACTGTTTGCAACTTTGCAACTTTGGAGGTATTTGAGGAAAGTTAAGCAAAGTATGTTTGTTACAATAATCATAAAAAAGTTAACTTAATCGATTATCATTACCAAAAATTATGAATAACATTGTAATCTTTTAAATGACTTTATTCCGCACTGATGATTTTTAAATGAATATGAGAAAACGATTAATTTTCGTATTAGAAAAATAGTTCGGATTTATATCATGTTATTTTAGTTAATTAAAATCTCATTTGGGTTTGGAAATTTCAGTTTCAAGTAATAGTAGTTTGATCAACACCTTTTTAGGTAGAATTTCTATGCCAAGTATTTTATACTAACTAAAATAATTTCTATTCGTTTTGAGATTTTATCCAAAAAAAAAGTCTGTTTTTTCGAGGAGGGTTCGAATAAGTTTTAAACGTTTAAGACTTTGAATGTTAACGGATAAGTGGAAAATAAATTATTAACTCAGATAATATTTTATAACTTTTTATTTGCGAATAAACATTTCTGAGGTAGCCTCAAAATTGAGCTCTTAAATTAATTCTGAAAGTAATTGTTAAATTCAATTTTTATATCGTTTTTCTCAAAATACTTCAAAATTTGGGGAAAATCTGATATTTCACAAAACGCATTTTTAGGAGCCCAACCAAATTTCAAACAAAAGAATGGCCAATGTAGAGCCCTTTAGAGCTGGAAAAGAGTAGGGCTTTTAGTGAGGCTCCCAAAATGCTCCAATCGGCTGTGACCACCTGGGGGCATAAAATGAAAAATGGCTTTGATGCTTCCGTATTTATAGTTAGAGCCTGCATGCCAAATTAGAGAAATCAAATTTATTTGAAATGAATGGCAGGTTTAGCTTTTTTATGTGCTTTTTGGGAGGGATATCAATATCATTTTCTGGGTCGCTATCGGCTTGAATAGTCGATAATCATGATGGTGGGTACTGCCGAAATCCTGAAAAGTTATCCTCTTATTGATAAAAAAATATACGCGAACCTATCTGAAACTTAAAAAGTTCTCAGGAAACTGCCCTTTGAAAAACTTCAAAATAAGCAGGGCGAATTGATGTACGCCCCACTCCCTAAGAATTGTCAATCAGTAAAAGTATAGTATTATGGGTGTGAATACTTCACCATTGAAAAGCGAAAAAGGACTCCGTCTCTTTCCTACGCCGGCAGGTGCTTTTTTGAGAGGCGCGAAACAGGAACAAAAATTCCTATGATGAATTGATATAAAATTAGAAGGAGCAAAGGTTTTCTATAAACTTTCGAAAAAAAAAATTTTTGCCCGAGCCGATTTTTTAAGTCTATCTGGTCGCTGATTGAGGACCTTGTTGAGGCAGCATTGAGGTTAAACCGTGTTGCCAGAAACGAATTCCTTGCAAGTTTCTTAGCATTTCTGTGGTATAATAAAATTTGTAAAAAAAAATATTTTGACCTTTCAAAATCGCAAAATGAAAATTTTCGAAATGTCGGTTAGTAAATGAGTCATTAATCGAGGAATTTGTTTACTTTTTTCGATTAACCTCTAAGGAACATTAATATGCAATTGTAAGTTTTATAAGAGTAAACTCAAGAAAAGAAAATATGATGAAATACTTATTATAGAATATTAATATAAGGTAAATTTTACGTAAGAAAAATTTAGGTAATATTTTTTGAAGAGTCATCACTTCCGGTTTGACCGGAAGTGAAATTTAAATCTTTGTTTGATGAGTAATTATATTACATTTTGGTGGATTTCAGGTGAATTGACTCGAAAAAAAATTTGGGAATATTTTGAAGAGTCATCACTTCCGGTTTGACCGGAAGTGAAATTTACATCTTTGTTTGGTGAGTAATTATAAACATTTTGATGATTTTAGGGACCGCAGAATAACTCGAAAAAAATTTTGGTGATATTTTTGATGAGTCATCACTTCCGGTTTTACCGGAAGTGACACTTAAATCTAAATTTGATTAGTTATAATGAAGATTCGGGTGAATTCCCTACCGTTCAGAACTGTTGCTGATGAGAGAATGACCGAAAAGGTCAGCTTAGACCGGGAATTGAACCCGAGTACGTCTCGTACAAATCATGATCGTTTTGAGTGCTTTAACCACTTACCTATCTCAGCACACATATGCAAGCGTTTATTCTCGCATATTACTCGCGCGCAGCTGTATTCGAGCCGTCTATATCGGATACCTCAATCCGAATACAGTTCGCTCGTATAACAACTAATAAATTTCGTAAGTTAAATTGACTCCCGTCTGCCGAGTCGATGCCATCCCCTTAACAGATTTCAAATAACACATCAGTTGACTAACTAACCGATTGAAATACCATTTCAAGAAAAATTAAATTTCGCTAAAATTTGACAATAAAGCAAGAAATGAAAATTTTGTAAAGTGTTCTTAAGTTGCCTTATTGACCATAAGTTATGGTGACAATATTTCTAAAAATTCAATTTTTATGCCAGACGTCGTTTCAGCCGTTTGACCTTGATGCCTTCTTTTGCTTTTCAGGTGCAAAAATCACGAAAATGAAAGCAGAATTTCAAGTTGAAATCAACGGTCAAAAAATTATTCTCCAGACTAAGATGTAACATGTTATAACAGGCTCTTAAACATTGAAATTATAGATATTTATGGTAAAATTGAAATAACGATTTGTTCAGAATTTTTCAGAGACAAAGAAAAAAATTTCGGAAAAATTCGGGCTTCTTATTGATCAAAAATCAACTTTATTGAATTCATACAGTAAGTCTTTTTATTGCGGAAAATTTGAGGAAGGGCAAGGAGAATTAAATAAATTTTCCAAAACCATCCTTCAATTTTAAAAAAAACATATTGTATGCTTTTTATTTTGTATACAAAGTGGGCGTCAATATTTCTAGTGCAAATACAAAATGTTCTGATAATTTATTTTGTAGAGAATTTTCCGGCAAGTTTTTTTACACTATTTTTGTTAGTTTCGACATTTTTCAGAGAAAAGTCTGATTTTCGGAGGTAGAAATTGAACATAAATTTCGAAGAATTTGGAATGAAACGTACCAATTTTGATCTAGAAATGTTTAATAACTTTTAATTTTGCGAATTAACAATTTGAGCTCCAGATATTTTCGTAAAAAAAAATTAAATTAAATTTTTTTGTTTTTTACGTAAATATTATTAAAATTTCTGTTAAAATCTTAAATTCACAAGCATTTTGAGACAGCCCAAAACAAATTATTCAAAAAATGGGCATTAAAACCTCTCAATCTAAGCTTTGTCATTCATTTGAGGCATGCATTTAAAAATTCGCATGAAAAGTGTGGGTGGAGTAGGCTTGTCAGTGAGCCTCTCAAAATGTTTCATATATTGAGCTCACATCTCAAATAAGTACCAAATCTCATGCGAAATGAATGAAGAGTAGGCTTTTTTAGTGCTTTTTGGGAGTGTTTTTAACAAAAATTAACGTTTAATCAAAAAATCAGAGTTCTTCCAAGTTCATTCTGAATAAGTAATACTTAGCATGAATTTCATGCCTCGAACTTAATAATTATGAAAAACATGATCGAATAATTTTAAAATATGACTTAAGCCTTTAAAATTTTTTTTTGAGTAAGAGACCGAAGGTGCTTTTGAAGTAATGTGTCTAAATTGATTAGGCTTACAATTTATCAAGCAAAACATGAAACTTAGAAGGGCCCTTAACTTTTATATCTTCTGTGCCAAAGTTTTTATTTTTTGGCACCGCGATTTCAAGGTGTGTAATTTATATCCCATTATACCACTGTTAATGATGCTTGGTCCATAGGCTCGACTGAACAATTTTTAATCCCCTAGATTAGTTGAAGTGATTTTTGTGTCGTGAGCGTGAAAAGGTAGGCACTCGCTGTTCGCCTTTTAGCCTCCAAGGCTGTGAGGGCGATAGTGATTCTGAACAAAATGTAATACGACTGGGTTCCCGGACTACTATTTTATAACTTCGAACATGTTTACTCGAAAACAGCAGGAGTGGTTACTTAAAAGAAAAATACTGATCAAACAGACAACATCAATTAAATAAGTGCTAATCAATTGACTGAATAATTAAATTGAATATAATTTCACACAATTAAAAAATATCAAAAGCACCAGAACTTGAAAATTAAGCAAGATATAAAAATTTCAGAAACAGTTTTAGAATCTGCTCGTGATAACAAATTTGGTGTAAAAAGGAATTTGACCAAAAATGTCATTTTAGCCGGTGAACTTGAGGCCATTTTCGGGCTTTGACGGACAAAAATACTAAAAATGAGAGCGGAATATGCTTTCGATATTTTTCAATTGTGTGAAATTATATTCAGTTTAATGATTCTGTCAATTGATTAGCACTTATTAAATAGATATTGTCTGTTTGATCAGTACCTTTCTTTTTAGTTACCACTCCTGCTGTTTTCGAGTAAACATGTCCGAAGTTATAATATATTAGTCCGGGAACCAAGTCGTATTACATTTTGTTCATACTCACTATCGCCCTCACAGCCTTGGGGGTTAAAGTCGAAAAGCGAATTCCTACCTGTTTACGCTCACGGCACAAAAATCACTTCAACTAATTTAGGGGATTAAAAATTGTTCAGTCGAGCCTATGGACCAAGAATCATCAACAGTGGTATAAGGAGATATTCCCCTTTATTTTCCACAAAAATATGAACTAACTTTTGGTCGGAACAATCCTGGTTAAAAAATTGGAGGACAAAAAGTTTGTTCTTTTCGTGAAAAAATTGAAGAATCGTTTAGGAGAATCTACTAAACCATTAGGAGGAGAATTTTCCTAGCCTTTTCTCAGATTTTTCCACGAACAAAGACATACTGTATGAGAATGAGAGTTCTGTGAATATTTGCGCGATTAAAAGTCTTAATTAAGACATCCAAAAAATGTCAAGCTAAATCTTTTTGGACGAATCTCTCTATTAAAGCAATCCAAGTCAGGGATCGGATTTTTTAAAATTTCACCAGTTCGGGTCGATTTTTTTCAGTCCTCTTCTCAAAAAACATTATAAAAGCATGGTCTCGTTTTGAAATTATACAACAATGTTTTCAACAATCATTAATTAAAAGCTACATATGATATGTAACATATCCCCTATTCACACTTTTGGTAATATCCCGGTCTCACTACTTAAAAACACACTAAGTGACCTTATCAGGGCTGGAATATCAACAAAAGTGTGAATAGGGGATATATGTTGTTTTCAAAATAAACTAGACAGCATGAGTTATGTTTCAAAACTTATGTAGCATATGCAGCTTTTAATTTATGATTGTTGAGAACATTGTCGTATTCAAAAATCGATCTCTGACTGGAATTGCTTTAATAGAGTGATTTGTCCAAATAGATTTAGCTTGACATTTTTTGGATGTCTTAATCGCGCAAATAATCACAGAACTCTCATACTCATACAGTATGTCATTGTGCGTAGAAAAATTTAAGAAAGGGCTAGGAAAATTATCTTCCTAATGGTTCGATAGATTCGCCTGAACGATTCTTCAATAAAACTTTCACTATCTCTTTAGCGCGTGTTAGAATCCAACTAATGTTGTCTTACTGATTGTCTTGAGTATGATTATAGGCAGAGATGCATTGGTTATTTAATCATGAATGTTAACATTTTGAATGCCATATTTACCAATTTTTAAGGACTTTTTTAAATTTATTTTTATATCATTTAACTCAGTGAATTAAGTCGAACAAATGGAGGTATAATTTTGATCAGCGAACTTTTTCGTTTATTTTAAATGAACATTGCGAGATCGGAAGCTGCGAGGAAATCCTAGGTTGAAGTCCTATTTCGTCCTAAGTCGATTTATTTAATCTGTTTTGATAGTCATATCATCTGTTATCTGATATATTAACACATTGTTTTCTTAACCCCTGCACGAGTGTTTCAGAACACACACATAGATAGAGAGTGCACCGGTGAAACTAACGAGAGAACAGTAGTTGTTGACGGGGGTTGTTGACCCAGAAAAAACGATTACGGCACAAAAAAAAATTTGGCCATCTAGTGGTCAGAAACAAATTTTTTAAAACTCTCATTTAGAGCACTGACTTCGATTTTTAGCATACAAAACTCCATTTACTTGATTTTTCACAATTTGGGTCGTTGTCACAATTAAATTTGCTACCTTGTGGATCAATATCTTGTTCCAGTAATGTTTTATCTGCATTTGACAAAAAATTGCATCGAAATGATGCATTTCCGGTTTGAGGAGAAATTTCAAGAACTCATCAAAATTATTGAAAATAAATATAAGGGGAACTATCGGGGGTCTGTTCCGATATTCCGCCGGCTAAAATGACGCTTCTCCAAAATATTTTTAGTCTCTGTGTTCTGAAACACGCTCGTGCAGGTGGATGTTAACTAAAAATAGCTGTTTGACCGAAACTTCAAATAAAAACAATCCTTGCTAAAAAATAATATGTTTCAGTTACATTCTCTTTTATTTATAATTCGAAACATTCAATACGCGAGCTGTGCCACAGCTGCTGTGGTAATCATAAATTATTTTCTGATCTCGACAAACTACAAAAAGATAATTATTTGACTTTTTGAAATTTTTATAACCAGATTTCAAAGCCTTAATTAATTAACTTGAAAGTTTGCTGCATACGGAATTCATTTAAATTAAAAAGCTGGTAAAACTTAGACAATATTTTGGAAGTTTTATTGTTTCTGTTTGAATTCAAAAAAGGTTCACCACGCGTGGCCTGCCCGGGTATGCCAATCAGGCCAATTATTAATTCCAGTTTTTTTATCACCAGTGGTTCAGCTTGTGGTTGGCTTTTAACAAAAAAAAAATTATACCTAAATTTACCAACTTTTATGAAGTCGTATCGTTCGATGCCACTTCTTTTTTTACATCGATAAATGGCCCCAGGGTAGTAGATTATATTATATGCAATATATACGAAACCAAGATATATTTTTCGGAGAAGATAACCAGGATAATTTTCCACCCCAACTAATTTTAAGAGAATTTATGTTAGGCGTACTATAAAAATTTACTGCATTCACCACCCTTAACGGTTTTAATCGTCAGACAGAAGGTCTAGCGATGAGTTCAAAGTTAAGCCCAGCAATAAGTAATAAATTTTTGCTTATGTTGGAATCAACTACTATAACGGAGTTGCTAGATCAAAAAATATTATTCTATTATTCACGATATGTGGACGATTGCCTACTTTTGGTCCACAAACGGGCAAAAAATAATATACTGTCAATAATCAATGCATTTGACTCTTTTCTCAAATTAACAGTTGGAGAAATGCAAAATGATGTACTCGTTTATCTAGATACAAAAATTATTAAAAATGACGATAAACTTAAACTTATGAAGCACCGTAAAACTAGTAACGATACTACATGTATGATGAATTATCGTAAATCCGTTGCGCGTTTACAATAAAAAAAATTGGTACATAAATGGCAAGATTTATAGAGCTTACCACTGTACAAGTAAATGTAAACTTGGCATTTAAAAATTTGGAAGAAATTTTTGTGTTAAACCAGTACCCTAAGAAATTAATCAAAAATAAAATTAATGAAATTAAGGTTCGTGATTTTGGTCCTAACTCTAATAAAGAACTTCGTCTACCAGACGAAAATAACCAAGAATTAACATTTTTTACCTTAGTATCCCGTATACTAGTTTTAGATGTAGCAAAATTGCAACTAACATAATAAAATTTTTGGGAAATATACAAAAAACTATCACGCAAAAATCTGTTTTAAAACCATAACACTTGAAAACACCATTTTGCCAAGACTCAAACCATTTAAACTACTTTTTTTAACCCCTAACACAGTTAATATTTTCACATGTGTTTGCTCAGAAACCTATATTCAACTTAAACAACATTGTAGGATTCGACCAGGCGATTTAAAAATAACCATCAGTTTTAAGATCCACTTAGATTGGAAAAAAGATATCAATAATATCAACTTGAAATATTTCGGAAATCAGAATTAAAAAAGCATTGAAAGCTTAGCCGAAATTAACGATTCTTAGAGCTTCAATTCAGACCACGGTGTTTTTTTCAGGTATATGTGATACAAAATAAAATTTATTTGAAGATAAAAAGTTTAAAATGTAGTGTCACTGATCATTTTCTAAGGCTAACACCGCTTGTCTTTTTCGCGGCCACAATATCATTAATTCGCTGTCTCATTTGCTTAATTTCCAGTTTGGTACCCGACATTTTGAGCTCATTATCGAATTTGTCTTCCTCCAAAAACATAAGCCTTAAAATTTTGGGTTTATAAAAATAAATGAAATTGAAATTTTTCACCATTGATGAAGTGCAATAGCTTTTTCTTGCAGTTTTTCGCCTTGTAAATGATCAACATTTAGGATTTTTCTTCGCTCGGACAAAACTTTCTTCTTTTCATCTTTCATTTGCGCATTTTTGCCTTTTTTCCGATTTTTTTGTTGCGCCTGATAACCCCTAAATATATTAATCTTAAAGAGGTGAGAGCCTCTATTATAGGTTTTCATAATAAGAATTGTTTGTGTAAATTAGTCGGAAAATGTTAATCAGAACGCTTATGCAAAATATTTTCGAAAAACCGAATATGAATCATTTAATTTTTGAATTTGTAGCACCAAAAATTAACTTAGATTCATGATTTCAAGTAGCTTTTCCGAGAAACATCCAGAGGTTTTTCCTCCTTTATAACGTAGAATCTTTTTGAGCTATTTTTTCGGAATAATTAAATTTTATTAATTAAACTTACTAAAAACTGAAATATTCCCACATCCCACCTTTCAAAAATCTCATACAAAAATTCTGGTTAAAATACTGAACAATTGATAAATCTTTGTTGGCTAGTGATCAAAGTCAAATTTTTTTATCTGCAAAATACAATAGTCATGAAATTTTTTAAGAGCTTACACTGGCTTAATAGAAATTCATTAAAAATTTTCAGAATACAATGAATTTTTCAAATATTTTCAACGCTTGTACATAAAAAAATTTATTGTCAAATGATCATTTCTTCATTTTTCCAATTATATCAAAAATCAGAAAAAAAACATTTAGATTTTTCAGACATTGAAGTATGCATATTTTTTTCGAACGGAACTCCATCTCAAAAACATTTACTATCTTTATAGCGCGTGTTCGAATCCAACTGATGTTGTCTAAGTGATTGATCAAATTTAACGGTCCCAATATCAAGCACTCCTGCCTGTGATCATACTCAAGAAAATCAGTAAGACAACATGAGTTGGGTTCGAACACGCGTTTTAGATATAGTAAACGTTTTTGAGATGGAGTTCCGTTGAGAAAAAGATAACAATTAAGATTGCAAAACCGTTAATTCATTTTTTTCAAGATTATTGGCTCGAAAAATGAAAACAAATTTGATGTTGTTCGAATTCTTTATGTTAATTACCCGCAATTCATGGACATGATAAGCATTAATTCTTTTTTTCGTTCCTCTTCCTTTACCAACTTTTCTTGATCCATTTTTGCTTTCCGCTCTGCTTCAGCTCGTTCCAACTGATTTCGATTTTCGATCCGTTCTTATTAAAGATCACAAAAAAAATAAATATTTTCGAGCCATTTTTTCCAAAAATTATTTGATTATATTTATTTTAAAAGTTTCGGTTTGTCGTTGCAAAACTAAGATTATTTTCTTTAATTTCGGTGTGCCTTTCAAAATTTCGCAAAAATGACTAGAGGACAAATTTCAATTTCTTTTAAATAATTTTTTCAAGAGAACATATTTAAAATTGAGATGATTTCTTTTAACATCAAGTCTTCCTGAACATTAATCCCTATTTTTTTTGAGTACTCATTATTGAAGCTTAGAAAGTGTTTTTTTTACTAGTTACCGGCATATTTTTGTCGTTGCGATTTGTTAACGAAGCAAATGATCGCAAACGGCATTTTTATTTAACAGCTAAGAAAAAGCTTAATCATCAAATTTTTGTTGCATGCAAAAATCCGATTTCATATTTCTAGTTCCGTTTTGAATAAGCACAAAAACTAGCTAGCTCACTAAAAAATAAACCAATCTAAGGCTTTTTAGTGAAAGTTTACCATGTGTCAAAATTCGAGGGTAGGATTCGAAAACGAAAAGTTTGGATGGGATAGTTTTGCGGAGATTTTTATTGTTAAACTTAACAGTTCGACGAACATTAAAAAGACCGCCATTTTTGAACTTATTATTCCTTGTGCAAACTGAACATACCTGGTCAGATTTACACTCGGTACAAAATAAGTTTAAAAACTTTTCGGCTAGTGCTTAAAATTAAAAAATTTGTAGAAATTGCTTATATTTCGGCTTGATATGTTTGATTTTTTCAAACAAAATTAGAGAAAGTTAAAAGCTTAATTATAGGCAATTGATAAAATGTTTTTTTTATTTTTGAGCAGTAGCTGACAATTTTTTGTGGAAATCTTTGTAGCGAACGTAATATTTTTCTAGAACAACAATTTTAACAATTTAAAATCCCAAATGTCTAGGCTGAGTCACTCTGGGTGACCCAAGTAGGGTCATACCAAGGAGTAAAATCGACTTTTTCACTAACAATAAGTATTGGATATGAAATTGGGTGACTCATACCAAATTTTGAAGGAAATTTTCTGAGGGAAATTTTCCCCGTCCAAAATAAACTTTCTCATGTAAAATTGCGGTATAATAGATATCCTAATAGACAAAAACCACGATATTTCTTGCGTTTTGGGACCTTTCCTTGTCGAGTTCTTAGTTGTTCTTGCCTTGTGTCTTTTCGTGCATCAATTCTGTTTCGGAGATTATCAAGTTCTCCTTCATCCTCTTCAAACGAGTTCAAATCAAATTATTATAGAAACAGCTTAATTTCATTTTTTGTATTTTTAAGGCGGTATTGTTTTTATTAACATATCTTGTCTCAGTCAAAAAGATGGAGGGATTAACTTTATCCACATATTATTATTATTATTCTTAGATCAAAAACCGTGTTTTCATTATTTCGGAAATGATTTTTGATCTTTTAGCTTATTTTCATGAAGCAATTCTTAAAAATTTGAATTGTATTTTGGAAAAATAAAAGTTAGTAAGCTTTCAATTTTCAAGGTGAAGGTTTTAAAACTTTTGTAAATCGGCTGTGTTTATCTCCTATTCACACTTTTGTGAATATCCCGGCCCTAATAAGGAAAGATAGTGTGTTTTTTAGCAGTAGGGCCGGAATATTCACAAAAGTGTAAATAGGGGATATAATTGTGTGTTATAACATGTAAAACAACGAATGTGCATGATTTGATAATCCCTTAACTTGAAAATTTGAGAGTTAACTAAATTTTACCTTTCCCAAAAAGCGGGTCGAATTAGGCTTTATATTAATTTTGAAGTTCGGATAAACTCAGAAATTCTTGACGAAATTAAGAAAACTGTATTTACTATGTTCAACGGTATTTAATACGCTCCTTAGAATCAGGCTTCTAAAGGGATGCATCCCCAACCGAGTTGTATATTCTCATTTTCACTATCTTTTCCTTAAACCAACGCAAAAAAGGGATAAAAAACCCACACAATGAATTGAGAATTAAATATGGAAAAAAATTAATAAATAATCTTGAATTGAATTTAATAAGTTAACAACATTTTAAATTATGAAGTACAATATTATTTGTGTAATGTGTTATGCGACTACAAGTGAGTAATTTTTTGTATGAAATCACTAGCACCGCGGCTGATGAGTCATCAATCTTGCTCACTACCCATAATAAGCACGGTAATATTTTTAAATTTTTCAAAACTTGAAAATGTAAGGTCATGTTCGCTCAGGCTTTCCAAATAAGACCAATCTTTATATTGATGACAAGTTCGCAGTTAAACAAAATCACTTATTTCCTATAGTTTTAAAATAAATTTTGTTAACTCGGGGATCATCATTGATAAAGTCTTGAAAACCAAAGTCTATATAATTTCTAAAATCCGGATGAAATTTTGGCGTTATCGACCATACTAATGTTTTTGATTAATCATTTATGTAATTGAATTTTTTTAAAAAGAAGGTTTCTCCGCCTTTTTTTATCGGAATACCTTTATTTAAGGTAAGTAATTATATTGGGGCCTGGAAGGCTTTTTGAACTCATTATAACTTTCTATTTCTACATACCCATCTTTTAAAATTTTGAAAAATAGTAATTCGTAATCTCTTAAGCAAATTTTTCATCCAATTTTTGTAGTGGCGTGTTGGACCATCCGATACATTAAGTCAATCGGGGGCAAAACAAAATTTTTAAAAGTTATATTTTTTCCTAATGACTTTCCATTTTTTCTGGATCATGAATAATGAAAACACGAAAAAACTGTTTTTTTTTCATTTTCGACCTTGAATTTATACAAAAATAACGAAAAGTGCTATTTTTTGCCATTTTGGCAACTAAAAGTTAAATTTATTTTCTATTCTATTAATGATGATGTGATTCCCATATCATGGGGGATTGTTCTTGTCAAATTCAAATTTAACTCGTTTCTTTTCTTTGTTCAAAATGATGAACAATCAGTTTCTTCAAATCCAGTAAATCTCGTTCTAATCGTTGTCTGCAAAATTCCGTCATTTGATCGCCTGAATCTGAACAGTTTTTATATAAGTTTAACAAATATGAAATTGACGGTAGACATTTGAAAAAATTTAATTCAATAATAAAATTTCAACTTTCAGTTACAGAAGGCTTAAAAAGGCGGTTTCGAACTTAAACTGACTTAAAACTGAAAGAATATGAATTTTTCCCTTATTTAATTCTCAAACATAATTTGGATTTCAGTGATGAATTCGAGAAAAAATTAAAAAAAATTGCTTTTGAAATTCCCTTTGAAATTAAAGTATAATACGTTTTCTGAATTTAATTTGAAAATATAAGAAAAAATAACTTTTTTCAGATTTTTGTTTTCAAACAGAATTGAAAACGAATTAAATAACCACGATAGCTACTTTGAGTAACATTTCAGGATTTCTAAATTAATAACAAAAACATTTTTGCAAATATAATCTTCGGAAAAAAATGTAACAAAAGTTTCTTCGAATTAATTTTTGAAAACCATTTTTCCAGTTTTAATTTTTTACAAAAATGAAAACAATTTACATTTTATTTTCGGATAGAAAAAAATGAGTTCGACTGCTAAATCCTTTCCTCTGAAAATATGAATAACTTGACATTAAAGGATATCAAATTAAAGAACATTCAATATTTTAAAGAAATTAAAAATTTGATATTTGAACCAGAAAACTGACTTGTTTTATATTCAACCACCAAAATCTTCAGAAGTAAAAAATTTTGAAGGTCGAATAAATTCAGATTTGACATCTCATGTGAAAAACCCACTTTTTTCGAAAT
>SCLH01000008.1:101390-127986 GCA_004367855.1 Oikopleura vanhoeffeni
AAGATTGCTATATCAAATCAATTATATTTACCTCTATCTTTTCCAGCAGTGGTTCCGGTTATTTCAGTTCTTCCAATTTTTGGAGGGATTTTGTCTGTCATTTTAATATATTTTTCGTGTTTTAAACGATAAAAAAAAAAGTGAATAAATAAACAAGGAAGCAAATTTAATTTGTATTTAATGTGGTAAGTCTTCAAAAATCATCAAAATTATCACCTTGATGATTTTTCTGCGCCTGCAAATTTAAGAAAATTAAAAAGGAGTTTTGAAGGTCAACGGACGAGAAAAAATAAATCACAAATCTTTATGGAGTCTTTTTGTTAAAACAGTCGTCACACGCTCACATTTACAAGGTTTTAGAGGTAGTCGATGTGTTTTTGACTCTGAGAAGATTTAAGGGGTGTTTTTGAACAACTGTTTCAATTTATAAACGCAAAGAATAACAAAATGGCTTAAAATAATATTGAAACGGTCTTTTGATAAATTTTAAAAGTCTCCCTCGAATTATTATATTTTATAATATCTCAAAAAAGTTTAGCTTGTTGTTTTTTCCAAGTCGGATTTTCCGATTGGTCAAACGATACAGTGACCTAATTTTATGCATTGTTTAGGAAAAACAAGTTTGAACCATATATTGAACCATATATTGAACCATGAAATATTTATATTTATGCCGATTTCCGATTCAGATTAAATAAATTAATTCAATTTGGATACAATTCAGCAAGAACAATATAATCAAAATAAATTTAATTGATTTGCGAGTAATATACAAAATAAATACAGAGTTTATCCTACACAATTTGCAAAAATTGTCATTTATTCTTCACCTATTAAATTCAAGGCTATTTGTTATTATTTGTCATTTTAGTATCAGAAACACTAATTGAATAATTGGGATGAACTGTCAAAGTTCATTATAATAAAAATACATTTTTTTAATTTGTTTATTTTTTGATGATTCGTGAACTGATGACGCACCAATTCGCGTAGGTTTAATATTGTCATTACAAAGTGCCCTAGATTCGACCTGCTGAAATGCAAAAAAAAGCTCAAAGATCTGCTATTTTCCCTGTTCACACTGATCAAGGAAGCTCAATAGGCAACTATAGTGTATTATTGCTTTTCGTCGATAGCCTATCGAGCTTCCTTGATCGAAATGACTGTTAATTTCAGATAAACAGTATAAAATATAAACCGTATGTCATATACGATATATAATATACCTGACCATTTCTCCGACAATTTATTCCCAAATGATTTCAAAATTGTGCAATTTTTATTCAGATATTTGATTTTGGGCCAAATTTCAAATAATTTTCTTTTTAAAGATGGGTTGTCTCAAAGCGTTTTAATACTCTGTGAAGTATGTGTTAATTTTGACGATATGACAATACAGAAATAACTCAGTTGATACAGATTCAAACGAATTTCATGTGCTATGATGGTGCATAAACGGATGGCCATAATTGGCATAAATCAGCTGAGCATGAGTTTTAGATACTTCTAAAAGTGTCATTTATGAGTCATATATTATGACTTTATGGCACGCTGATAAGATCAGTAATCTACAAAAGCATAATTATATCAGAATGTAAATAAAATACATTCAAAATAACCATATACGTGACTTTTTAGATTTGAACGCAGAATCCACAATAGTAAAGTGGTGTGTAGCGCTTTCGAGCCAATCAACCCGTCAAGTGAAATTTACGAAGCAAAACTTATGGCAAAACTAGGCTTTTTTAGCAATGCGATCGTCCTGCGTTCAAATCTTCGAAGCCATGTTTATGGTTATTTGTATTTACTGAGTTATTTCTGTATTGTCAGATCGTCAAAATAAACTAATTTTATATAATATCCAATTTATATATTTCTAACGGGACCTCCTTCAAATTATTCGCCATTTAAGCTTTTTATATAATACTATATATAATACTATAATAGCTAGTTATCACCACGAAGCAACCACCCACATAATTTAAGGTTGTCATTACAAATAACTCAGAGTGCATTATAATGACGTTATTTATCAAGTTGAAATTTCCCAAATTTTCCTCTTTGAATATCCCCTATTCACACTTGTGTTAATATCCCGGCCCTGATTAGGAAACGTCGTATGTTCCTAAGTCGTAGGGCCGGGATATTTACAAAAGTGTGAATAAGGGATATCTGTTCAACAAATTCTATAGGAAATTTCAAATTGTTAAAATTATGAAGTCATTAAGAATGTCTAATCGATTCATTTCCATGTCGAAAATATTAATTTCTGCATTCACATAGCCTAAAGCGCCCATTTCGCTAAAATATGTTGACAAAAGACATTCGGTAATATTGCCGCTCTGTAGAGTAAGGTAAAAGAATTGAGAGCTTGCTTTCTGTACCCAAATTGGCCAATCGACTTTTTTTTGTCCCCCATACTCTTGTTAAGGTGGTACGGAAAGGCACGCAGCCGTGCTTTCCGTACCCAAATTGTGGTCTGCATATTTTTTTTTACCTTGATTATTTTTTTAACCCAATTCTTATTAATCCAAATAAGGGACTTTCGGTACAATCGGATGAAATAAATTTCTAAGAACTCCAAAAATTGACTTCCGGCTGAACCAAAATAAATTTTCTATTAATAGGAGCACTGATTAAAAAAAGTTTTACACTAGAATTGATGAAGACATGTGTTTCGAATTTTTATCAAATTTTAAAAAAATCGAACGAATCGTTTTGAGAAATTTTGTTTAGTTTGAAATTTTCACGTGTACTTGATTCTAGAATATAAGGGATCAAAATTTCAACCTGACGTTAGCAATTTTTTTTCTTCAGTAGACCATGAGCTTTCATTTGATGGTACTTTCAACTCGATACGATGAAATTGTTTTTATAGAAATCATGAAAATTGACTTCCGGCTAAACTAATCTGCAATTTTCTATAAATAGGAGCGATGATCAAAAAAAAATTTCCACTTGAAATTGAGAAGACATGTTTCTCCGAATAATGCCTAATTTAAAAAAAATCGACCGAATCGTTTTAGAGAAAATTGAGCTACAAATTCTAAAATACCATAAAATTACGGTTTTTTATAATTCTAGAACAAGTCCGATCGAAATTTTTGCAAAAAATTTTCGATAACGGTCGACGTAGTAGAAACCGTTTATCTTACAAACTTTCATCAATTTCCATTGAGCCGTTTCCGAGATAAAAGACATTGAAGTCAAAATCAGTGTTCTAGAATTCCACTCCCACTTGGTGCTGTGGTGCTCAAAAAAATTTCAACTTTTGGTCGGGAGCAAAAGGATAGATCTTCGTTTCAGGGTTTTCAGAATTTTGATAATTTGTTTCGTTTCCTTCTGAGCCCCGATCTAAAATCTCAAAAACCGTTGAGTACCCCCTCAAGCATACCTGAAATCATCCAAAAATAGCAAAAAATCGGGATTATAGATTTTTTTTTCAAACGCATTGAGAATTTTGATCGGGTTTCCAAAAAATAATTGTTTGTTTTTTAAATGTTTGGTTCCAGTATCCCGGGGAGTTGATTAATTTGGTTTTCGCGAATCTTTCACATCCGGGAAAATTATTTCGGAACAAGTCATAAACTACAACTTTTAGATTAACTAGTTTTGAGAGGATTGTTTTATGCATGCAGTGAAAATATAAATGTATTGGTATTATGTATTATTTTCTAATAATTTTTATTTTATTTGCAACGTTTCGCTATTCGCATCATCAGGCATTTAAAAAAATGACAAGTTTTACAGTTTATAAAATAATCCAAATTATCCAAGTCTAGAACAGTTCAAGTTCAAATAAAATAGTTGGCTGAATTTGACAAATTTTATTTTAAACTCAACATTATGTATTATATTTGAAAACTCGGAATCGGAGCATTTGATTTGGTGGCCGCTTAAATTCTACACAATGAAATCAGTTCAATCTAAAATTCAGGGTTTTGATTGGGTGCTTGTATCTCGCATTGTTTGTTATCAAAGTAAAATAACGATCTGTTAAGTCAGGGCCATTGATCCTGATATCCATATCATGCCCGATTCCAAGAAAATCTCATTTGTTTTGAGCAGATTCACCACCACAACCGCCGTCATCGCAATAAAACATAATGACAACTTGACTGACAAGTGAAATTTTCTTTGTAAGCATTTTAAATATAAATTTTGGGGGTTTAAATTTTCAAAAACTTGGCCGACATAAGAAAATAATTGATCTCCAAACTACTTTTAGTTGACACCGAAACCCAAACTAGCGAGGATATCAATTTTTGGAAAATTTATGTAAAACAGAAAGACAAAGGCATTTACGTTTTTTGACTACGAGATAGTTATCCCAATATTCTCAGAAAAAATAGCTTTATCAACAAATTTTTGCGTTAAATTATTGTTTTTTAAATAAAAATAAAAATACATACATATTTGTGCCTCGAAAAACCTAATAAAAAAATTTAAAATTATTTTTTTTGAAATTTTTTTAAGAATAAGTTCAAGCATAAAAGTTATTCATCATACATTAAATATATTTATACATATAAATATATCAATCACGGGGCCTCCTTGGCTTTTTTGCCACTTTTCATCCCAGATTTTTATATAATCCGGCTTTTGAACTGAACTTATCGGATTTATTTCCCAAAAATTAACAATTTTAGAAATCTTAGAAAAAATCGTAAAATAGTCCAATTTAGACTTATAAGTTGATATAATTATTAACAATATATCTGTGCTCAGTTTGAGCTTTCTAAGAAATTGATTGAATGAATCGTTTTTAAAAGCCGAATTATCTGAAAATTTAAGCTGAAAAAGTGAGAAAAATGTTCAGGATGCCCCATAATTGATATATCGAAATACATTTTAAGAGTGAAGTGTTCTATATTTCAGCGGGAACGATGATTTTTGCATTAGGAAATTACACTGAACATAAGTTTAAATACATTAACAAATTTATCATATCATCGTTTAAACAAAAATTAATTGAAAACTTTGAATAAAAATACATTTTTAACACGGTTCGTGAAAATTCACTAGAATTTCAAAGCATATTTCTTTATCAAACGTGTTGAATATCCTGGCTTTATTCTTGAAAATACACTTGCATATCAAGGCCGGCATATTCACAAAATGTGATAAAGAAATATTGAACCAACCTTTTTAAAAGTAGCCAGTTTATTAGTGAAAAATCGGCCTACCTCATAATTCCGGTTAAATAATCCGTATCAAATACCTAGTTTCTGATTTTCTAAGCTTCAAAACTCAGGAATGATATGTATATCAGAAATTTTGGAATGAAAAAGTATAAAAATAGGAAATAATTTAATTTAATTTTATGGGAAATTTATAGCTTTTATAAGAGAAAGTTTTTCCCAAATAGAACTTAAAATACACATTTTTTGTCAGTTATTTCTTCTTTTTAAGAAGCTAAAGTTTTCAAATCTTTTTGGTAAGTATTTGTTATAAAAAGTTTTCTTTCCAAACCTTGATATTTCATCAGAGGACCAGAAAAATTTTCATCTTTATTTCGTTGCTTCTCCGACATTTTTTCACATTTTTTATTCTCTTGGTTTGAAATATAAACTTATTTGAATAAAACATAATAATCGATGTTACAGCGCCAAAAGGCACATCAGATTTAATCAATAAATTATTTGAATCATCCAATTACCAGTCAATGCGTGAATATTTATATCTGTTCTCTTCTGATTTCACGGCTCCGTTTCTTCTGTACTGTTTTGTTTTTCAAAAATTACTTTCTTTAATTCAGAGCAATCTAAAAATTATTCATCAGGGTCCAAAATTACCGTTGATATATATTTTTGATTTGGAGATCATATATGTTCGACTAAAAGTTTCCCATCAAGCAAAAAATGAAAAAGTGCAAATCTGCCAAAATGCACCGACCCAAATTTGGTAAGGTGCCCTAGAACTCGCCGCATGGTGGCTACCAGGGTCGACCAAAAATTATTCTGATTAATTTTTTTTGTAGATCATTAATGGATCTACCATATGGCTCTTCTCAAAAGTTTCCAAGCAGTTTTGTATTCTGGTAAATTGAAGTACAAAAGTATATTTATGCGACCGTCACCCCTCTTAATTTCGACGCGACAAAGTTGCTTTATCTCAAGAACTAAACAAGATAGAGAAATCATTTGAGCACCAAAAGATTCAAGAGTGTGTGGAATTAACGTAGAGCATCTTAAATACTGAAGTAAATCTCGAAATGCAAGTTATATAAATTTGAGCGCTCCGGAGTCGAGCTGGTAATAGATTACCAAAATGAGTATGAGGGTTAAAAGGGGTCGGTGACATTTGACAAATTCCGTAAGGTGGCCAATCCTATCTAGGCACCCCTTTGTGACTTTCACATTTTTGTATTATTCGTTTTCACAAAATTTGAGGTCGAATTTTTCTTTTCGAATTTGTCAAATGTTGAGAATATGTGTGGAAAAAATTCCGAAAATAATGAAAATTTTTCTAATTTTTGTTATTTTTTTTAAGTATTTGTTTTGAATCAAACGAGCAAAACTCTACAGCATGGCACTTTTAATATTTGAGTGGGTGACCACATCATTTTAATGCTCTTTGAAAATTTAGACATTTTTTTTGAATTTTTTTGTCAAAAATATTTGAAATTTTTTCTTCATGTGTCTTGGTCAAAAATTTGTTAACTTACTTTTGTAAAATCACTTGCTAAAAATAATGAAATTCTACCTTTTTTCATCATTCAAATATGTCCTCATATGGTTTCTCCGCTCTTGTTTATCCTCTGAATCATAATTTTTAAAACGGAACACGGGTTTGGCAGAAAAACTATGGAACCCTTTTTAATCAAGAATATTAAAACATCTCCGGAATTGCCAATTGGTGCGCCGAATCATCCACCATCAAAAATGTATTTCATTTAAACTCATGAAATTTTTTTTTTTTTGATGTGCTAAAATTCTGGTTTTCGTCTTTTTTCAAAAAATTAAATTTGATTTTAACAAAGTTATCGTATTATAACTAATAAATTTAATTTAAAATGGGGTCAAGACCGGTTTTACGGCTTCTTATTAATACAAAATTATATTTACTTCAATTTGTACACCTTTCGACTACAACAGAGTTATCAAAAGACGATTTATAATCAAAAAATAATTGGTCTGAAGATAATCAGATAAAACGAAGAAAGCTTAAAAATGAAAGCTTTTATTCAAAAAAGTTTTAATCAAAAAATTTTGAAGTGTGAAAAAGTTATTCATCAAGAGAAAAAAAATGGAAAAAAGTGCAAATCTGTCAAATTGCACCGACCCTATTAATTTTTGACGCAAAATGTCGGGCAATGTTCTCCGGTTGGTTAACACACTTAAGGGGGGCAGTGCATTTTAAAAGATTTTTACTTTTTTTTATTTTGTTCACTTGATGGGAAACTTTTTACCACTTCTAAATTATCGGATAATCTTTTTTTCGAACGGAAGTTGGCACTTTTGTGCTTCTTTTGTTTCATCGGAGTTTTTCAGATCGATTATTTTTAGTTTCTTGATCGTATTTTGAAAAAACACTCACAAAACGGGACTAATCGGTTCAAGGCGTCAAAATAAAGTTAGAAATATTTTTTTATTTTTTATAACGAAAAAACCGGGAGAACGGTCTCAAGCACCGAATTTAATTTATTATATTTGGTTTCATACTATTTCTAGGTCAAAATCGAAAATTAAAATGTACAAAAAATACGGAACAAAACAAAATTCTGGCACAACGTAAGTAATATTTTTTTACATCAGATGAAAAGAATAAATTGAATTCAGTAAATGGGTCGGGTTGATAATTTGGCAAGTTTGAGTGTGTTATTTCATTTAATTTTTTATTGACAACGGACTCAACCGACTTCTCCCAAGCCGTAGTTTTGTCGCAAAAATTATGATTCAGAATATAAACAAGAGCGAAGAAAGAAAACGAGGACACATTTGAATAAAGTTCAAAGCCACATAACCAGCCGCAATTTTAGCTTGTGATTTTAGAAAAATGAATTTGAAAATTTTTTAACAAGAAATGAGGAAATTTTTCAAAATATTTCAAACTATATTTGACCAAATTTGAGCAGAAAAATAAGGCATTTTTATTATGTTCGACACTTTTCTTAAAAATTTCTCATATTTTGTCTAGTTCGAAAAGTTTCATTCGAACTCAAAATTTTTTAAAGAAGCAATCTTTTGAAAATTCTGTTCTCACAAAAGTTGCCTGGATTATAAAAGATTACTTTGATGATATATATTGAGAAGAATATCTAAACTCAGGAAAAGGTTTTTCATCGAGTGATATCATTTCCGGGGTCCAAACTTCAGAAAATTGTAAACGAAATGGCTATCTTAATTCCCACTGCGGCCACTCTAAACTTGCTGGAGGAAAACCAAGTTTCTTTGGCCATAAATCATAATGTGTTTTTCGAAACTCCATTAGATCTTAACATGGAATTATTTCAAATAATTTATTATTTGAAATAATATTCAACCGTTGTGCTAAATATTAACTGCTGAACATACAACATGTATCCAACAAAAGTTTGGGAATTGCTTGATCTGACATTTATATCATTACAAAATATAAATTTTAATATCAAAATATGAATTTAACACTCAAATTTGAAATTTATTATAAAAAACTAAATTTGAATATTAAAATGTAAATCTGTAAAATTTGAACAGTGAAATTGTTTTTTTTAAGAATTTTGGCGTCATTTGAAAGTTTGATTTTTATTAATTAAATTTTAATTTGAACGAACGAAAATAAAAAACTCGTGATTCATTATAGCCTGTTGAAGAATAAATGAGAAATTTAGCAATCACACCGCATCATTTCAGCGCCACTTGATTCAAATTTTATAATTTCTTTACTAAAGAACAAATTCCATGAATTTTTAACCCTCTGATTCTACCTTTCGAGCGATTATCTCTTCGTACTATTTATTTAAACCCCGCACAAAATACTGTTTTGCTCTTACTCTAAAACGTCGCCTTATTAATTATCGAGCCAAAGTACAAACAGAATTTGAAAATGACAGAATAGAGATAATGGTACCGATTAAAGAGCATTGGTTTCAAAGTCGAGGTGTTTTTATTAAAACTAGTTCGTGCAAATAACTATATCTTCTCAATTTCGCTTGAAGCAGCATTTCGACAAAATTTTCAAAGTTTGCTGGGCCTTCAAAATTATAACTAACTTCTCCTGCTTTTAGCATTTATTCGAAAAGCGTTGGAGAACTAATGCTCGATAGGTATCAGACTTTTTCGTAGTTTCGACATTTTTTATCTCCCATAAATTATTTGGCAATTTTTGTATCTCAAGAAGTTTACTTTTTTATCTTTTCATCATTAAAAATATGTTTTCTCTTCGCCAATTTGATTTTTATAAACACGATTTAATTTGTAATGATTGTTTATTGTGGGTTCAGAAATAAAAGTCTTTATTAATCAGGTGATTGAACCAGTGATGGCATTCAGAAGAAATTTAGCGCGTGACTCTAGAACTCCACATCACCCAAGAACAAAAATCCAAAAGCAATTAATGAATTACCACTGCAAAGCCGGAACAGTTTTTTTATCCTTTAACAGGATGATTAGAGAAAAATCCTACCTCCTCATGCGTAGTGTCACGGCGTAGTTCTCACGGCTGTTCAAATTAACAGATTTAAATTACGATTAAAATGTTAAACTTAATTACGGACCCTGGATAACAAACCTTGAAAGGACAGATCCTGAATGTTTGAAATATGCGGAATCTAGGCATTTGATTGTTCGATCTCTTTCAAATCTGATCAATGAAATCGGCCTGTTCTGCAATCCAGGCTTTTGATTTGTGTCTAGTATCCCGCGTTATTTGGTTCATTCAATATTCAAGATCTGTTTTCTGGGGGTCTGTAAGCTATATACACTGACTAACCATTTATGGAACCCCTGATAATGGAACCCATTTTATTTAATTGGAACCAATAACCATTAAATGGAAACCCATAACCATTTAATGGAAACCCATTACGAATTTATGGAAACCATTTTTGAAAAACAAGGCATGTCTTTGAGTCAAATAAAGTCGTTTTTGGTGTTTAATTTGCTCCAAACTCTTCTAAAAAGTTGTGTTGATATCGGCTGCCCTATAATTGATTCCTGAACATATGATTAGAAAAAAAATCAAAAAAAGGTTTTCCCAATTTTTCGGCTGAAAAACAACTTTTCAAATTTTGCGCAAAATTACCATGTGATGGAAACCCAACACCATTTAATGGAACCCATACTCATTCAATGGAAACCCATTACCATTTATGGAAACCATTTTTTTTCGCGAAAGTGGGTTTCCATAAATGGTTAGTCAGTGTTGACATATCAAAATTTTCATATCAAAATTTTCAGTTTAATTACAGAGAAAAATAAGACCATTTTATTGATTTTCTGAAAAATATTTTTATTTTACCGAAATTTTCCCAGTCCGTTTCAGAACATGATAACTGCTCGTTATGTTTCCAATGAATTTATATTCTTAAAAATAGAAAAAATCGAATTTTTGAAATAAGCTATCAAATTTTATATACGAACTTATTTTGAAAAATTGTACAGTCACCGTCAAACAATTTTTCTAGAATGAAGTTAAAACTAATGAAAAACCTGTCTTTTGCGAACAAGTGAAAGTAAATGTACGAGTTTAAAATCAAAAATAGCTAAAACGGTTTATGTCCGGGATCTTCTTCTATAATTAGAGAGTGATATGTTAACTGAGGCATACTTCTTTCATCGATAATTGTTTTAATAGATTTTACTTCGAACATTAATGACGGCCGATTCGAAAAACACTTATTCATATTATCATTATGTCCTCATCATTTCTGATGGATTTAAACTATAAACCCATCATTGATAATTATATAATAAGTGCTATAAACTTCATAGGGTGTAACTTATAGGATTAATTTTGATACAAAAATTCCCTTATAAATGTACCATACTGAATTTGAAAAAAAGCTCCAGTGCATGTCCTTCTCTCAACCTCAGACCATCTTAAAAATGAATGGATCTTTAAAGCGCGTGTTCGAATCACACTGATGTTGTCTCAGTGATCGTCTTAGTGATTGATTCAGTGATCACACACCGACCAACTTTGGCAGTGTCAAAATCGAGAACCCTTACATATAATCATACTCTAGACAGTGAGATTCGAACACGCGCTATAGAGATCCATTCACTTTTAAAATGGACTTAAGTTGGGAAAAGGATAGTGTCATTAACACTAAACAAAATTTAATAAGGTATACCGTTTACTGCATACATTAAGTATACTTTTATATTCCAATTACAAGCAAGATAAAATTTAGTTACGTTTTGTACAATTAATGTCTCATGAATTGACAGATATTTGGTATAGAGCTGTAGAGTTGGTCGATATTTAAATAAGGGGTTAAGTTGAGCATTTTTTCCGGTAGAATAACGAGGCGATTATAGCGATATCTAGAATGTAGATAGTTGCGCGGGATCAACACATGGGGTTTCGCGCGGATTATTTTCATAAAAGGTATCAACGCATGTTTTTATGCCAGTGATAATAGTATTCTGGGGTGTACGCTGTACCTCATCGAAAGTGTCCACAAAACTCTGCAGAGTATTGACAATGATACTGTCATGTAATTCGATTGAATCCACCCATAGATAGTCAATCGCCTGAATATTCCCGGTTAAAACTTAAGGTTGTGTTACTATAAAAATAATCTATATTGTATTAAAAGACAATAACAAAAATTACTGTGGTCAATAAATTTGTAGCAGTCCTCATCCTTTTCTGCCACAAAGTTAAACAAATTTTTATAATTTTTACCATATTGACCGTCAAAATTGAAATTGATACAAAACTAAAAAATGTTCCAGGCCAAAGGCACGTGGCTAGATAGTGATTAAAAATGTGAAAAAACTTACGCTTGAAAGTAAATAATTCTCATTTCCGAAGTAGGATTTCAGGTCGTGTAGATGGATTCCTTCAAAAAAGTGAATCTGAAAAATTGAAATGTTTGAGTGAGTATAGAATGGCAGAATGACTTCTAGAAATACTGATATTTGAGTCAAAATTATCATTTTTCATGAGAAAATTAATATGCTGAATAGACTAACCATGTGGACTTTTTTTAAGGCGGCCATTATCTCGGTGAGCGATTTTATGTTGGCTGAAGTTAATTCCTCAAAATCCAGGATAGTGAGATGATAATTGAGAAATTCTAGAATATACTCACAACGAAACAACATCAATGGATAATAAGGAGGATAACCTAGCGCCCAACTTTTATTTATACGATCCCGTATACCGGGATGGTATGAAACCAATCTTTCATAACGAGCAGGACCAGAGTTAACTGCACTCAAAAGCAAATTGCGATGTCCTTGAAAACAGGAAGGGTATGGCGTATAGCAATAAACCATATTTATAGCAGCTTCGACCGCGTGTAGTTTTCCACGTTTTAATGCAGCAGCAGGTCTACTCTAGAATAAAAAACATAAACATTATTTTGGAAAATAAGTTGCAAAAATTTTTTCAAATAAAAAAACCAAAAATTGGGATGGTCTTTGCACAAAATAATGCAATCATTTTTTCTTGGAAATATATAGATTATTCTGTTAATGATCATGAAATGATTGTTTATGTCTATATCTTAGAAAAAGCTTAGATATTTAATTATTCGGTTTTCGCCGAAATTTAAATAAAAATTATTTGTTCTAAAAAGCTGAAATCTTGGAAAAAAGGATTTCTGAAATATAAAAGACTAACCAAAGCGTCAGATTCTGATAGGAGCGATTTGATATGATCAGTATCATAAATGACCGCACGGTGGCCATCTGCATATCCCAAGATCAATTTTCCAAAAGAACGGTGTAAGATGGTCCGCTGCATACTGTGACGGTCGATATGACTCATTTCTTTTGATATGTACGAACTACTGTATTGATTCAAGCGTTCTTAAATTTTTTTTGTATTAGAAATAATAAATTATTCACAAATTTTAATCACAAATTGCATGATAGAATTTTTATAAATATAACACTGTCCGAATCTTGGATCAATAAGTAATGACTAAAACCACATAATTAACATGAAATTTTTTCTCTGAAAATTCTTGGTTTCTCGTATGAGTGGCCTGTAGATATGGATTCTTTGAATATAGTCTCGTAGTGAATATTGAGTTGGGAGACACATTTTTAGTAAATTTTTTTAATTGAAAATAATGAATGTTTTAAACCAATAGGAGCATTGTATGATGACTAATAAATAAAGATGACACAGAACAAAGCACAATGAGTAATAACAATGTTACTCATCAGGATTGGATACTTTAAAAATTCCAATATATACAGGGTGTAAGGTTTTTCCCTTCTTTTTTCCCAACTGGTTACACTTGATTTCCGCCGTTTTGATTAGTTGAATCTGAGAAAACTCTTCTGACAACCGGTGTGCATACTTTTTTGATGACAAATATAGTTGAAATAATAATGGGTTCTGGGAAAAACCCTCTGTAGATAGATTAATATACATATTATATAAATTGTACATACTTGTAAATTAAAATAACGATGAAAACACTGTAAAACTTACTTCTAGTTCATTATAGTGCTACATTGTAGCCAATCTGTACCCTTAGATTGCAAATAAACGAAAATAATAATAATCCTATGTACCTGTGTTTGGTCTATTGTGCCGTATGAATAACAGGGTAAACGGCACAGTCCCTTTACCGTATCATTTCACCCGAACTACAAGGCGTCACCGGCTCTCGCGGGTGTCACCGGCTAGGACCGGTGTCAGCGGCTAGGACCGGTGTCACCGGGGCGATCTCCGGATACCGTATATAAACGGTCCGGAGCTCGACTCAAGGACTCACTCTCCAGGAAAGCGCTGCCCGATTCACCCGTTTCGACCCAGAGCATTTACAAGAGATTACAGGTTGTATTTATTGAGATAGTTTAATGAGGTTATGGGTTATAATAAGAGCTTATTAATAAGGTTATCATGTAGTTATAAGGTTAAGGTTTAGAGAGAACCTTAACCTTTACACTATTAAGATCTGGTGCTCGAGTTTTTGGGTATTCCAACCATCTTCTTGGATATCTAAATTATTGTCATTTTCGTAATCAATCATGAAATAATAAAAATTTACTTTGCAATTCCTTCTGCTATTTGATGGTATAATTGATGGTCGTATTCTCGCTCCAGAAGTGCTGAAAAACATTATTTAGCAATTTTGTATGACTAGTAATTTTTTTCTTCTTTTTGAAGATTCACTCTGAAATCTGAAAGTGTCTTAATAACTCGATAATGTGTCATAGCATCAGCCGACTTTTTTATTTTAATTTTAAACAAAATCTTTCCGTTGTAACAGGCATCATCTTTGATATTTCATCGAAAGGAAACCATTGCAACTGAAATTTAGCTACAAGCTTAATTTCTAAATTTAATCGATCAGACATAATTATTGAATTTGACCGCAACCATATTCACCTTTCATATTATGTGGAAGATTTGAGCCCTGTTATGGGCCCAAATAGTGTGTAAGTGAGATATAATTTTTATAAAATATCATATTCCAACGAAAATGTTACGAATATNGTCATGACGCGTCAAATGTGAAACCGTTGACGAGTCAGTTTCAAAATTTTTTTCATTGGAATGAGACGAAATGATGTTTCAGGAAAAGTGATAAAGCTCAAATTTGAGTGAAATGCCTATTTGGATTAAGTTTAAATAAGGGTATCTTACGCAAAGTCTTGTCATGGAAAAACTCATTTTAAGTTAGCATTTTGGTTCCATTACAAATTTTGTGACATTTTTCATATGGAAATTTTAAATCGAGTGATCTTTGAAATTGATTATAGACCATAATTGAGAGTGTTTATAAATAATTATGAGCCTAATATTTCTATCTTAATTTCAGTCCACACCTTTTGAGGATTAGAAACGTTTTCTGACATACATGTCAAATTTTAATATGTGGTACAATTTAAAAACTCAGCCTTTCCATTAAATACAATTTTTGTGACATTTTTAACGTCAAAATTGAATCGATTTGTTATTTGAAATCGATCATTAGGTGATTTAATAATTGTAGATTTGATATTCAGTATTCATTTCAGTCAGCACTTTCAAAAGTTACGGAAACCTTATCTTACAAATACGTCAAACCTTTATATACATGAAGATGTTTTTATTTTTTTTTTACAATATATTTGTGCTCAGTTTGAGCTATCTAAGAATGTTACTGGATGAGTTGTTTTCAAAAGCCGAATTAAATAAAAAAATTGGCTTAAAAACTAGTAAAAAATGACCAGGANCCCCGTTATTGATATGACCTGATTATTTTTATCCTATTCCAAATTCGTGCCATTTTTCACGTGAATATTTAATCCATTTAAGCAGTTTGTAAATTAAATGAAAATCTAACATTTTTTTTATAATTTTGGACCTAGAATATAAAATAAAATTGATTTTGCAGTCGAAAATATGTAGTCAATGTTTTTTAAAAAAAATAGTTCCAACATAAATTTTCAAAATTCTGTAAGGCTTTGTACTTTTTTGATGATAACCGGTCAAGTTCACCGGGCTGACAATTTATCTCTTCAGTCTTTCAGTGACTGTCGAAGGTTATCAAGATTTCGTATATATTGCTAACAAAACGGCAAGATCGACAATTTTATTCAAACATATTTTATTTTTATTAAAAATTGGTGTTATCGACATTTTTCGCGTTTTGCGTTGTCAAATTAAAAAAAAATTATTCAATCATTGGATTATTAGCTTTTTTAATTTTCGGAAAAATTTGCTCATCAAAAATAAAATGCATTTAAAACGCCTGAAAGAAAATTTTGAACTGATTTCAAATTATTTTTAAATTTAATGTAAACGCCCAATCCTATTTGTGCTCAAATACATGTTGAATAATGTTCGAGGAAAAAAGATCAGTGTGGGCTTCAAAACGGTTACTGAAAAAAGAATAAAATCTTTCGCAAATATTTTTTCAGCTACATGTATTATTTTTGGTTAATGAAAATTCATCGGAGAAGACACATAAAGTTCTGGGTTTCATCTTTGAATCAGTTATAGGCTTTAACTAATAGCTGTATCACTTAGAATCCAATATATTAAAAAAATGTAACTCTATATTCAGTCATCCGAAGATTTATCTATGATTCCGCTGCAAGTTTTTATCTGAAATTTGTTAACAACAAAAGTTCTCGAAGACGGAGCTCATTAACATATCTTGGAAAACATGTTTTACAAACAATATTGAAAACGAATATTTACTTCAAAGAAAAGATTTCTCTTTTGTTTTAACACATAATATAGACACTCAACTTAATTAATATTTGTGTAATCTCATGGTGACTTGCTGTTAGAAAAAGTTTGTTTTCGATGCTTCATCCTTAATTTTTTGTTGCAGAAGCTTGTAATTGAAGATTTTGGTCATCCAAAAAATAATTCTTATTATCTAAAAATAACGTAAAATTATTTCGAGCACATAATCATTAAATCATTGGTCTTTATCTCAATTAACTTAATTATACCTAATCGTCTCAAAACAGAAATATTTCTCTCTCAATTCTATCCAACTCTTGATTTCTTTTCCATGAATTCAAACTCTTCGAATACAAATTGGATTCCTGTTATCAACTCGACCACCTTTCAGGGTTTACTTTTATGTAAAAACATGGTTGTTTGTATTATACAAAAAACTGGTAAACCTGCGCCTTTGTCATTATTTTAACCATTTTCTTCAAAAGCATAATATTTTCATGTTCGATTTGTTTTTGTCGTTCATTTTTGATTCGAACTTGTTTGATCCAGTTCGACCATTTTGGTCAGTTGTGGAACTTTCGGAGTGATCGTGTGTCAACTTAATTATAAACGGTAGTAAAACACACCTTTAGGGGGTCGGTGCATTTTGGCAATTTGCACTTTTTCAATTTTTTTTGTCTTCACGGGAAACTTTTTGCCACCTCATAATTTCAAATAAAAGTATTTCAAACGTAAGTGCCACTTTTGCGCTCACTTTGTCTAATCTTTTTTTTCAGATCGATTATTTTTACTTGATAAATGTCTTTTAAAAAAACACTCTCAAAACGCGCGTTTGTACTTTAGGTGTCTCAATTACATTTAAATTTCTTTTTTATTAATTAGAAGCTTCAAAAATGGTCTCGAGCACCGTCGAAAATTTAAATAATTTAATTTCATATGATTCTACGTCAAAATCGAAAATTAAAATTTCCTAAAAAGACGAAAAAAAACGAAATTTTAGCACATCGAAAGAAATATTAATTTTCATTATTTGAATTTATTAAATTTTACACGGTGGATGGGTCGGCTTACAAATTAGGCAAGTCTCGGCGAAATATTTTATTTATTTTTGATTTAGAGGGCTAAAGTACATTTCGCGCAAACCGTATTTTCATTCAAAAAAGTATGATTCAGAGTAAAACAAGAGCGGTTAACAAAACGAGGACATATTTGATGAAAGTTAAAGTAGGCATTCTCAATATTTTCAGCTGATGATTCCAGAAAAAATACGTTTGAAAATTTTTGAACATGAAATGAGAAAAATTTCAAAATTTTTCGAAAAAAATTTGACAAAACATGTCAAAAACAGAGTATATAATTTTCCAAAGAGCGCTTGAAACATTATAAAGATATATGAAAAAAGTAAAAGTGGCCATTGAAAGTGTTCATTGCACGAAATTTGAATTAGGGAATTTGAAAATTTTCAGCATAAAATGTGGAAAATTTTCATGTATCCAAAAAAAGAATTGATAAAGAAAGTTTAAAATTTTGCCGACTTGGTTGTTAAAAATCTCGTATTTTTCAAAAGCCACTTACATATTACACTTACATATTTATTTAATAATTGTTTAAATCCCATATTTTGCCTGATGATTCGGAAAATTATTGTTTAATTTTTAATAAAAATTTAATTAAAAATAAGCGCTAGTTTGCCAACATTTATTATTTTTGCGCAAAAAATCTAGAACTAGATTTCGCACTGTAGACTGTTCTAATTTACAAATAATCAGTCTAATAATTTGTTGGTTTTTGAGATCTATTAAATTGCATTCCTTTTGTAAAAACTAAATATTAGGAGGCTCACTATTGCTAAATTACTTTTGTGCGAATTCGCTAGAAAAAATTCTCCTCACTCTGAAAATTATAGATTTGAAAATGATTGTAATAAATCGAAAGCTATCAATATTAGTTTTACTAAAAAGAATGTAATCAGGATAAGCTTGACAATAAATTATCGAAACGTTGCTTTAAATAAATATATATTATTATCATTATTATTATTCTGTTTATCATTTTATTTATCAACAGTATCTTATTTCTCTAATTGTATTTGACGGAAATGACTCATTTGAAACGGATCGAGGGAATTGCTTAGAGAAAATCCAAATGAAATAGTGAAAATGTCATCTGTCAAAATGCACACGACCCCTAAGGGGTATATGCTGTTTAAATGTCTGATTAATGAAGGCTTAAAGGCATTAAAAATGCTCCAAATTGATACGGGGTGATAATTAAGTGTACTAAGAACCCAATCATCAAAAAACAATTTCGAATTTTCGCATTTTTTCGATTTTTTTCTAAGTATATTTTAAAAGAGAAGATTAAAAAATACGTTTGCTCGAATTTGACCTAAAACTTCAAAATATCGCCTTGACGTAAGCAACTTTCTCATCAGTGTTTCACTGACTTTCTTTTGAGCCTCCTTTCGAAAAAATCGAAGCACTTTCTTTTCGGAAATTTTTTGGAAATGACAAAAAAATCATATTTCGAGTTCTAGCTCGAAATTGCAAGAAAACCCTCGAGAATGCTAACATATGTTCTTAGAAATACTTGATAAACATTTGGAGCCATTTGCAGATATATCGATTACACAGCTTCCTGGTCGTTTTTTTGCTATGAAGTTAATTATTTAGAAGTTTTTGCCTACGTTTCTTCTTGATCCACGAAAGAGATTCGTTTTAAGAGATTAGGCCCTTCGTGTTAGTATTCGCTCAGGATTTTTGCGTTTGAAAAACTGTCCCTGGTTTAGTTTATTGACTAAGTTTTTTCGTTTTAGAAAACTTGGCGCTGGTACGTTTTTTGCTTATTTTTTCTGTCGAAAATAACTTCCTGTGTCTGTTTATTATAATTCTGTTTCGTTTAAAAACTTGATGGTCGTTTTGTGTGCTTTCTGAACAGGCGGACGAAATATGATGGGGCGCCGCAGAGTTCAAAGATTCGGGGTGGAGAGAAAATGAGGCAGGTTTTCATTTTTTTATCTTGCTTCTCCGCGAGGGCCTTATAAAATTTTATCGTTTGGGCACTTTTCAGACTTAGTTGTGAATAACAAATCGAAATTTATTGTGATTAAAGAGGATCCGATGAAGTTTTATGGTATCATTTTTTCAGAAAAGCTCTTTGCAATGCGAAAGGCTTCTCAGAATCGGGTCCTAGAGAATGTTAGATTCCATAATATTGTTGTTACATCTTGAAATCAATCCAACTCTGTTTTGGACAGCAGGTTTTGGCAGTACATAAACACTATTAAGAGGGGTCTGGTAACGATTCAAATAGTTCTATTTTACGGCTCGTAGTTTTATTTGCAAAAAATCTTTGAGTTGCGTCATTGCTGCCGTTTGCAATCGAACGATCATTTTAGATTGTATGAATCGTACACATTATCGACACAACTCAGAAACCGCACACTGATTCGTCGATTTCTCACGACCAGTTTTTTTTGAAATGAACAACTTTTTTCTTTTCAATTTTTAATCGAAATATTTTGCCAATTCGAGTAATTGAAATCGTGTCTTTGGAGCGACTTCAAGCAAAATTCTACTAACAAATGACAACAAATAAATAAAGTTTAGGTTAGTGATGTCCGCAGTCAGATCCAGGTCATTTTTTAAAAGCACATAGAACGTCGGAAATAAGCTCTGCAGGTGCAAATTGATAAGGAGAAAAATTTCCTTATTAAAATTTTTAATGGTTGACCGCCCAATCTTATATTTAAACTTTATTTTCGCTTCTAGCGCGCTCGAATATATGTCTGGGCCGTAAGGTAATTATTTCCGTTCGCAAGTAAGTATTTTTTCTGCATCTTTCTAAATAAAAATGAGAAAAATAAAGTGCGGACTCACATGAGATTCTCATTAGTCGAAATTTAACAGCAATCAGATATCGATCAATTTGCACACATTATGAATCCTTAATCTTGTGCTGAATTAAATATATATTTTTGTCAGTATGTGTTTTAGTTTAGGGAAATGCTAGCGCCGCATATTATGTTGAGCCATGAGATTAATCACACTCGCGATAATTTGTTCTTTCTGCTTCTTTTGAAAATAAAATGAGAGAAATAAAATTGTCTAACATCGAGAATTCTCATTGGTTCGAAATTTAAACTGATCCAACAATCGACCCATTTTCCCAACATTTTATGAAACTTTTTTTTACCGTGCCGCAATTTCAAACATTATATATATTTTTGTCATGTTTATTTTGAAACGATGCAGGAAGTAAAATTTTCTTGCGACTGGAAAATATATCTTCACGGCAATATCATCATAATATCTCTCAACATAATTCCGAGGCCATAGAGACTAATTTAAGCCAGAATTTGGCATTTGTGCGATTTTTGTAATATTTCAAGGGCAAAAAAAACACAAAACTTGATACATAACAATACAGGGGGTGCGGCGTATAGTTATACGCGTTATTATTGAACCCGACATAAAACCTTATCGTAAGCCTCCGCAAAACCATCGCTTTGGAAAAATAAATTATTCGTTCTCTGGCCGTGCGGTCGTTAGTTATAGAGAACAAGAATAGGGCGTTTTTTACAAACGTTCCTAGGCAAAAGATAGCGTTTTTTCACCAGATTTTTCAGACCAAGATTCTCCTGCGGGGCGACTCAAAAAAAATACTTTTTTTAAAAACAAGTTCAGATTGACAATGGAAGTGTCGGTATTTCAACAAGTTTATAAAACCACATGTTTTCAAGTCAATACATTATATTGTGTACTCTTAGAAGATTTGTACGAAAAATTAATTTTAAAATTCACCAAATTCTCACTCTGACACCCCCTTTAATAAACTCATATATGTATAACCTACCTAGATACTGTTTAAATTGGACCCAAGTCAGCCGAGTGGTCTTATTTTTTTTTCTTGTGAATCTTGCTTTGAATTCAATGTTTTGTATTTAATTTACCTTTATTTCATTTTTTCGTATGAAATAAAATTTATAAATCACTAAAATTCTTGTCTAGAAATTGTAAATTAACCCTTAATGCACCAAAATTCGTTCTTTGACCATATTTTACGTCAGATCTTTTACTTCTAGATATTGTACAAATTGACCAATCGAGCAACATTTCCCAGAAGTACCGCGTTAGTTTAGGAAAGTACGCGTATAGTCGGATTTACGCGTTAGTCCGCGGTGTTTTGGGCGATCGAACTTTCTAACTATACGCCGCACCCCCCCTGTATAAATATATATATTTCGAGATCACCAATAAAAGTCAGGTAAGAGATGGATAAATTTACGCTGGTCCTGATTGGTTTAAATTTGAAGCCGAATCAGAATCAGCTTTGTTAATTTTTTTCGAAAATAAGTTCATTTTCGTCATCACTGGTTAAAAATTTACAGTAAAATGCAGTTTTTGAAAATGTTTGCTCGACTGCGGACACGCCTAGTTTAGGTAACAAAAATAGGTTCGAAACGAACTATTATTATCAGAGCTCAAAATAATTGATCCATTCCTTGTTACTATGGTCCTGGCATGCAATTTTTGCATTTGAAATGTCGCATGGTAAAATGTGACCGCGTTTCCACCAATTTTTTGCTTTCGCGCAATTTGCAAACGTTTATGCGTGTCTCAAAATCATAGTTTTTTTATCCAAGATCTCATGTCGAAAAATTCTATTCAATTTGTAGGATATTTCTTCTTGAAGATATTCAAAATAAAATTGAGCATCGAATAATCAGTCAGATGAAGGTCGTTTTCGTACTAACGTAAGCTGCGTCTCGCCGTTAACGGTTAAAAAAGTCATTGCAGCTTCAGATCAACCGCGATGTTCCAGGAATATGTTTCTTGTGCCGTTTGAAAAATACGCTTGATTTATCAAAACTTGCGTCCCAGCACGTCTGAGAGATTTTTAGACTTAGGAGCTTTTAGTCGGATCATCAGACGGTTGACTTTAATCTAAAAACCTGAAAAGGCATAACTTGTCCGATAAATGAAAGCTCATTTTGGTCGAGACTATTCAGCCAAAAACAACTGGAAACAAAGCAGGGTGAGGCCCAATAGTCGCGAAAGTTGTTCGCTTACAAATCTTCGGCGATATTGAAATTTGGCAGTAACCCTTCGGCGATTATGGGAGTAAAAATTCAGTTTGTCGACTAAAAATGAAATGAAGAACGTAGGCGGTGTCAGGTAAATGCACGTCATATTTTAAAAAATAATTTTTATAGGAGTTTGTCAGGTTAATATCAGGTTCCGAAAAAGGATGCCACCCCCAATTATATCCCTTTCCCGTTTTATCCCCCGAAAACGGCAGTAAAAACAGGATAGGAACTGAAGGGATAGATTATCCGCTGTTAGGCCCGGGTTCGGGAATATGCCCTTATCTCTTTTGTCTCCGTTTTTGTAAATACGAGAGAAAATTCTGAAGGTGTTATAGCTATGATTATGCAGAAAGGGATAGGGATAGAGAAAGGGATAAAAATGAGAATAGGGATAAACCGACGGGATAAGGGACGGAAAAGGGATAGAAACGGAGCTAAAAAGGGGAAAGGATAAGAACGGGGTCAAAGGGGGATGGGACTTTCCATCCTATCCTCATATCGGCTATAATTTCCATCCCTATCCCATCTAAAATCTGGTTTAAAACTCAAAAAAAAAAAAAAAAAAAAAAAAAAAAAAAAAAAAAAAAAAAAAAAAAAAAATAAAAAACAAACAAAAAAAAAAAAAAAAAAAAAAATCCCTATCCCGGTTTATCTCCTGCCTATCCTTTGGAAGCCTGGTTTAAATCAGTTCATCACCAAATGCGTAAGCTCTTCAAACAGAACGTTAATCTAACAAGAAATCAAAAGAGTTGATTTTGAAATTGTATTTGTATCATGACGTCATTCATGACGCACACAAAAGAATCGAAATGAAAAAGAGTTTTCCTTTTGATTCATTACAATTTTATCTTATTTAGTACAGTGCATAACTTTGAATTATTTTTTCAATTATTCGTCAATTTATAAGATTGAATTTAATAATTTTTTCTAGGTTTTTTAGAACAAAATCTGAGTGGTATAAAATCATTATAAAAGTGTTGATTATTTGCTATCCAATCTAGAAAACATCTGTCTGAATTTCCGGTTCGTTTTAACTTACTCTGATTGTTACTTACACTCAACACGATGCGCCTAGCAACAAGTGCGTGCGAAATTAATCTTCTTCCGTTATGACTCTTATTCACCACGTGCTTCTAGAAGCATTTAATTGGATTAAAGATATTGGCGAGCGTCTCTGTTGGTTGACACGCGTTTTTTCCCATCTTCGGTTAATTGTTATCCGCCCCGCGTAGATGAGTAAAGTTAGTGTCGCGGATTCACAGGAGCAAGATGTTGACCGTAGGCCTGTTTCAGAGATAGCAAATTAGCACAAGATGAAATTTCCGCAATTGATAATTAACGACCGAGAACAGATCGATCAAATAAAGTCCACAAATGTCAAGAATTCATCAGTAAGAATGATGATTTTGAACAGCTTGATTGATAATAGTTTTTGCCGGAAATCCACACCATAAAACTTCATGGATCCTCTTCAATCAAAATTACATCGATTTGTTATTAAACTTAGTCTAAAAAGTGCCCAAACGATAAATTTTTAACGGCTTCGCAGAGAAGAATAAAAATTGAAGAAGCTGCTTTCATTTTTTCTCACACGAATCTTGACTCTCGGGCGCACATATTCGTCCCGCGCTGTTTAGAAGCAAAAAACGTACCATCAAGTTTTAAACGAAAAAATTATTCAAGAATATATCCAGGAAAGTTTTTGACGAAAAAATAAGCAAAAATACGACAGGAGTTTTTAAACGACAAAGATTGATCAAATAAATAACCAGGAAGTTTTTAAAGAAAAAAATTGCAAATACTAACCAGAGAAGTGCCTAAATCTTAAAACGATCTCTTTCGTGGAACGAAGAAACGTGGGCAAAACTTCTAAAAATAATTCTAGAAAAAACGACCAGGAAGGTGTCGGTAATCGAGTGCATCTCGAGGAGGATAGATTTGAAGTCTGTAATTGGCAAAAATTCGTTCGGTTATTTGGCGTTCTGAAAATTGTTCAGTCGCCGGATCAAAAAGGCCATGAGAAAAAAATTGGCATACTTCCCGTTACGTGATCGTGTAAAATTTGAGCTGTCATTGGATATACCGTGTCAGGGAGGAGATAGATTTTGAAATTTTGAAAATGTCAGCTTGTTGCATACTGTACCTATTGGTGTAATGGTCAAAAATAATTTGTGATGTACTTTTTCGCAAGTAAGGTAGATCTACAAAATTAGCATTTTCGGTTTTTCTTATAAGCTTTTTAGTTTCAATAATATATCACCGTGCATATGTTCAAAGCGCCAGATATACCCCCTAAATGTCCAACAGTTCTTTTTTTTATATTTATCGACTGTTTCGTATTAGGTTGAAAATAAAATAACTTAATTATTAGTAAGAGGACCTGAATGAGGTTGAATCTTTGTAGAATCAAGAAAACTTATGTATGACCTGCATTGCAGGTATTTAATTTGAATTTCAGGATAAAATCAAGAATTTCATAATTTTAAATTGGTAAACAATTCGGATCATGATACCGTCGCCAGAATTAGCGCTACAAATTATTTCGTGGGTTGGAGTATCAAAAACACTAATCATAATAACGCTTACATTTTTGTTGCTGGTGAAAAGTAGCTTAATTGTCATAAGAAATAACTTTTTATCAAAACATGATAAAATTTATTTTATTTTTTGATATGAAAGAAGAAAACCTAGAAATGATTTTGCAGTTAAAATAAAACAAACATATCACTCAACCAACCGGTTAAAGGCATAATTAATACTTCACTTTTAACATCTCCGGAAGAGACAAGTTTCAGTGTATTTCCAACGAAAAATATATTTCTCTCGGATTATTTTCAAGGCTTTCTAACACTGGTCAAAAATCAATTTTCAAACGTTAACTAAATTCCTTAGTGGTGATTCAATGCTCTGTCTAAATTCACATTTTAATTTTTTTGTTCCTCATTTTGCGATCATGATATCGCTAGAAATCCTCAAGTGCAGAATCTAGTTATCTAATTTCAAAGCTGTTAATGATCTAGATATTTTAATCTCAATATTTTTATAAAATAATTCTTTGAATTATTTGTATTTGAATACAATTAACCATGATTAGATTTTAATTATTTCCTTTGCGGTTATTTCATTTAAGAAACTCAGTCGAAAACAAAAACGTTTTTAAAACAAAAATTGGTCATAAATCACATTTTATACTTCCTCAGAAGATGAAAGGAATGTTTACAAATCATATAAGCCTTATATTATTGCCTAACGTTTTTGTTTAAAAATGTGATTTTAAAGGGGATTCTATATGTCAATTGTTGTAATTGCGGGGTATTGCTCACTACTTTTGAACGGTCTATGACTTATGTTTGAAATGTTCACACTTTATTTGTGCATGCAAATTGACATGTAAAACCCCCTTCAAAATTCAAATCAAAAAAAACTTAGATGTTTTGATATTTAAGTTTCCTTTTCGATAGCTTTTCAGAATAGACATTTTTCTTGTAACCTAAGCTAAATAAAGCTATCATTTCAGTTGATTTTCAAGGAGTGTAAATTTATTTAAACAGTTTCGTCTCAGATTAAATATAAAATTTTAAAATAAATAGATGTCAAGCTAGGAGACAGCAATTATTATTTTTGAGTGCAACTTTTATTGAATTTTAATTTAAATACAAATTTGAGCATCGTTTACTGAATTGGCCAACAAAAATATAACTTTTATCATACAACTTTTATCATATATCGCGCATCTGAGGCTCGATTCTTATACTGCTAAGAACTGCAAATAATTCGCTTATAAGTTAATTTCATCTTTTGAAACAAAACTCAAAATGTTTTTGTATGCATACACATCTTTACACAAAAGCTACTACAAAAGAACATAGAGCGACCTAAGTCAGAATACTTAAACTATCTCCCCTTGAACATTGTGTTGAAATATGCCTAAATTTTTACAATTTGTCTTTTTGTTTCTTCTTTAAGGGGGTTGTGGGTGTAGAATGTTGGAATTGCTGGGGGAATAAATAGCCCCTCTCCTCAGCTTGGAACCCTTGAGATGGGTTTGATAACGGGCAGAATTAACAGAATAGAAGGAGAAAAAAAGTACAGGAAGACTAAAACCTTCCTAGTCACCTGCAGTTAATTTTTATGATTCTGGTGAAAGGATGGCTTCACCGGGTACCGGAGTGAAAAACTGGTAACACATATGTTCTCAATTCAACAAAATCTTGAATA
>SCLH01000008.1:135159-161574 GCA_004367855.1 Oikopleura vanhoeffeni
GGATCGGGATCGGATCGGAAACCGATCCGATCCCGATCCGATCCACCGATCCAATTCCGATCCGATCCAATTGTGCCGACCCCTGGTTACAACCTGTAGTTTCATTAAACTAACTTGTCTCAGCTTATATTAAAATGAGCATGAGTCTGATCATAATTATTAAACTGTATTTTTAAATTTTTTCAATAAAGTCATAAAATTGTCGTAAAAAGAAGGGTTGTCTCGACAAAGTTCTTATATTTTTAAACTAAGAAAGGCAAAGAGAAGATTTCAGTATCAAAAGATAGAACATAGTGAAAAACTCAATCACTGCGACTGACACGTTAATTGGATTAAACAGCTATGAAATACCTTTTTTCTAGAGTCGTGCTGATTATTTATTACCAGAATTAGTATAATGGTTAAGGGCCTCGGTGCATTTTGACACATTTGCACGTTTTCAATTTTTTTTTGTCTTGATGGGAAACTTTTTGACATTTTATAATTTTCGAACAAAAAGTTTTTCAAACGTAAGTTGCCACTTTTGGGCTCATTTTTTTTGATCTGATTTTTTTTCAGATCGATTATTTTAACTTTATAAATCGTCTTTTGAAAAAACACTCAAAAAACGCGTGTTTGCTACGTAACAAGCTGGAGTGATGCACCCTACTCATGATGTTAGACCTTCGAGTCTACTCGAACTAGTCGTTGAACGATTGAGTCGTTGATTATATGTATACTCACAGTCGCTTGAATTTCATGCAAAACTACAACGAGTCGTTACTTCGTGTATAAGTAATCAAGTCGTTAAACAAGTATCGAGTCGTTCGAATTCAACGAGTCGTTGGCCTATAATGTATACTTAAACAGTCGATTGATTACATAGTACAGTGTGTTTTTTTTGAGAGGAAAAGCAGTATCAAGTGACGGGAGAATTCGTCTATAATTTTTAGGAGAATATTCATCCGAATTGTTACTATTTTGTTCACCGCGAAAAAAAAAAACCACATACTGTATACTCCAACGAGTCAGTTGCAAGCTTCGTGTACTACTCAACGAGTCGATTGTGTTCACCGCTTGAGATCACGGTGAGTGGTAGAGTGATTATGCATTTTTCGTAGGTTGAGACTAACAAATATAGACATCTGTTCAACACAATAAGGATCAGAGTTTGAAGCAATTAACTTTTGGTGGCCGCTTGTAAACCTATTCTGACGCGCAGTGAGAGTTTCGTCACGGTCGGTTAGTACTTAGATTTAGAGATTAATATTATATTATATCTTGTGGGATTATCTGTATACTGAAATATATAAAGGATGTTGTTCAAATCAACAATACAAATATGGTGTATCGTTGTTGCTTGGGCAGATCAAAAGCTGCAAGAATCGAGTAGAATAGATATCGGAGCTACGAAATAGTCAGTATCTATGTCTATCATTACGCTATCAAAAGGTGTCTATATTAAAATTTAATTTTTTATTAATCAGAAGCTTCAAAAAATGGTCTTGACCACCAGCGAACATTTTTATAATTTAATTTAATATGATTTCTACGTCGAAATCAAAAATTTAAATTTTTGAAAAAAGGACGAAAACAAAACGAAATTTTAGCACATCGAAAACAATATTTATTTTCATGAGTTTAATTAATTGAATTTTACGTGGTGGATGGGTCGGCTAACCAATTTTGCAAGTTTCGGTGTGATAAATTTTTTTTAATTCTTAATTAAAAAGGGCTTAATTGGATTTCGCGCAAACCGTATTTTCATTCAAAAAAGTATGATTCAGAGTATAAACAAAAGCGAAGAAACAAAACGAAAGCATTTATTACAGTGAAAGTAACCATTCCGAATATTTTCACGTAAGGATTCAAAAAAATTAGTTTGAAAATTTTTGAACAAGATATGAGAAAAATTTTCAAAATATTTCTTACTATTTTTGACCAAAAATCACTAAACCATGTCATACAGTTTTTCAAAGAGCATATAAAAAATATGTGGTCACCTGGTCGAAAAGTTAAAGTAACCATTTTGTAGAGTTTTTTTCCTTGATTTGAAACAAATATTGAAAAAAAAATTGAACGAAAAATAAGGCATTTTTTCATTATGTTTGGAACATTTATCCAAAATTTCACATAATTTCTCGAACTCGAAAAGTTAAATTCGAACTCAAAATTTTCTTAAAAAGCCATAATGCAATAATTCGCTAGTAACAAACGTTGCCTGGATTATGAATCATCACTTTGATGTTATATTGGGTAGAATATATCAATCCAGTGAAAAGTTTTTTATCAAGAGCCCATATCGGTATATGTCAAAATGCACCGAGGCCCTTAAGTTCTGAAGTAATGTTTTTAAGTCGATATACAGCCAATTACAGTTAATAATAAAATAATTTTTATGTAACTAAAAATCTCTGATCGTAACTTCTTAGCTTGGACAAAAAACTTAAGGGGGGGTTGTGGGTGTAAAGAATGCATGAGTGGAACAAAATAGTTTATATTTTTTCTAGTATCCGTCAATAACAATAATTTAATCTTAAAAGTGATGAAATAATATTTTCAACCAATCATATTGCGTTATTTTTGGCTCGAGCCAGGTGGGGGAATGACGCGAGAGACACCACGCGTCGAAAACATGATTCCTGCAACTACTTCACCAACAAAGAAAATATATCGTATGAACTTATTTTACGTATAATTTTTACAACTTATTTCTATTGTGCAACTTACTGACAAAAAATGTATTAAGAATTATGATTTTTACTCAAAAAAATTTTTGGAATTTTTCTTCGAAACCATATTTTTGACGAATTTGAGGGTAAATAAACTTTGAATGCATCTAAAAGCCTAATTATGATGAAAATTGTAAAAAAAACTAGACGCACCTCCGCGCTTTGCACACTTTTAAAGAAGTGCTTTTATATCAAAAAAATCTGATATTGTTCGACCAAATGCCATTGTACCAGCGAACAGAAATTTGAAAATCAGGGCACGCACGGCTGTTAAGCTTACAAATTAAAGTTAATTCTAATTAAAAGACAATTTTGTTATCCAGGAGCTAGATGTAGTTGTACCAAAAAATGGAAAAAATCACTTTTTGGACCGGTATACCAAGGGTTTACACCAATCGATTTTCGGCAAAAATCGACCACTTAGGGTTGATTTTCAACATATACTGGTTTGTGTGAAATTGTATTGCGCGTCTTTTGATATGAATATTTTTTTTCAAAAATTTTTTTTTCTTCAAAAAAATGATAATTTAGTTCGAAAAATAGTATTTTTGGCCAAAATAGGGGAGTTTTTTGGCTGCCAAACTCGCTAACACGCCTCAACATCTGAGATTTTTTTTTAATGAAAGATACATCAATTCCAGTGATGATGAATGTAGTCACTGAGCTTGACTTAGGTTGTTTTTATGTAAAAAAAAATTTTTGAAAGTTGGGTTTCAAAATTATTTTTAAGTATTTTGAAAAATTTGATTGAAAAAAAAATTTCGAAAAAAAAAATTTTTGCGAGCGCTCAGCCAATTTGAACAATAAAAATTTCGAAAATTTTATCGAAATTTTCCAAAAAAATGAAAAATTTTCGAAAATTTCGCGGTAAATTTGATTATAAAATAATTTTTGTCGGATCAAACGGGCATCCCTTTTTTCTCACTTTTACGCTTTTTTTCTCAAAAAATCGAGGTTAAAGAGACAAAAAAACATAATTTTGAATTTTTTTTTTAAAAGTGTGTTAATTTCATTTATAAGTGACGTTGATCCAAAAACGACTGATTTGGCATCTGTTTTATATTAATTAAATAATGAAAAAACGAAAAATCGCTATATTTTGATCACGTGACTACCAAAAATAAATTTCATAATTATTTTTTCCATTTTGCAATATATTATTCACCCTCAAGAAGTTTCAGAACAATCCACCCATTATTTCTATAAGTCGATATTAATGGTGGAAACCCTAAGTATACCGGCCGGTCCGGTTATACAAAAAACTTTTGAAACCATTTTTTGAAAATTTCAAACAAATATCTCCTCAATCCGAAGTTTGAACTCAATACGAATTGCGGTTAGCTCAGGACTAACGTTTGAAAATCAATTAAACCCGTCGGTTACCCCCTTAAGTTCGATTCATAATCATTCTGATTAAAATAAATAATTATTTGTTCAAGCTTTCAGACACTGGACAACCTTGTATTCAAATTATATCAAACTTGAAGTTATTGACCCAACAAAAAAACTTTCAAGGAATATATTCAACAAGAAAATTTGGACTGGATTAAAACTAGAATTAAACTTTGTACCTTTCAAATGATTCATATATTTTCCTGCATGCACACGCAGAAAAATAATATTTGAACCACGAGATTACCGTAAATGTTTTTATTGGAAAAGTATGGTTATTTTGCGTATTGGAAAACATTTATTATAAAAACAAGAGCTTAGGAAGCAGAAAAATTATTATTGTCACAAGATCAAATTTGTTTTTTCCAATACACAAAATTACTATACTATTTCGATAACAACATTCACGGTTATCGCGAGGTTAAAAGTTTCAATATAATTTTTCTGCTTGTGCATGCAGGATTTCTGCAGCAGGAAAATAAAGTTACTATTTGAAACGTACAAAGTTCAATTCTAGTTCAATACAGCGCAAAACTTCAATGTCTTCATTTTATGTAATCTTTAACAGATAACTTGTTGCAGACCCACTCTGAGTTCTAAACTCATTGAAACTGATTATTGACAAACAAATTAGTGGGATGGCAGAAACCGACGAAACAAAACCTATGCATACAAACAATAATGCATTTTATCGAAAGATCACCTGATTTTTATCACTAAGCAAAGTCACTCACGTTTTTGATGATAACGGTCACTTTTATCTTCTGGCCAACAATTCTAGTTTCTCATGTATTTTTTCGATTTTGCATGTAGAAAAACAATCAAATGTTCAAGTACAGCTGAAAAATCCACTAGATCAGAATTAAGTAAAAGTAATATGATGCGAAACATTTGTTATAAGTTTCATACAAAAGATGACCATTTATCTTGAAGAAGATCAAAAATGATGTGCTGAGCCGAAATTTTAGGTCCGTCACGTGATCAGAACAAATCAATTCTATCAGGTTTGTGAAAAACGAGCAAATTTGAAGTTAAGCTAGGGTTCACATGGTTTGTTGGATCAAATATCAGTTGATATATTCGGATTATACAAGTAAACGTTTCTAATGGTTTTTTCAAATATATTAACAGATATTTAATTCAACCAACCATGTGAGCCCTAGCTTACAACCAAATTTTTTACCATATTTTATAGCAAATTTCTATAAAAAGCTTAATAAATGTTTTTCTCAGTGGTTTTTCGTAATTTGACCCCAACTACTTTGGAAAATGAAAGCTAGCCCTATTTTCTATTTCTAGAAGAAATATAAGGAGAGTATGTGAATTTTAGTTCTTTTTCATTCATTTTCGTCGATTTTGATAATATTGCTTTCTATCGTCACATCATTGATATTTTTCACTGAATCGTGAAACCCACACATATTTTAACTTGTTGAATCCGTAAATATTGACAGATAATTGATGCAACCAACCATGCGAGCTCTAGCTTACATCCAAATTTGCTCGTTTTTAGGAAACCTGATAAAAATAATGTGTTCTGGTCACGCGTGATCACGTGACAGACCTAATATTCTGGCTCAGCACATCATTTTTCAATCTTTTACAAGATCGATGAAAATTTTTTTTTTCAAAATTCAAAAATTTCCTTGAAATGGTCACCCTATCTTAAAAATCAATCATTGTACTGAAAAGTTTAAAACGTCTCAAAAGGGTATAATAAGCGTTCTAAAAATAAAATCAGCCAGCTCCTACATAGAATTTGCCCCAAGAAGTTCAAAAATCTAATTCAAAATTATTTTCGAAGATCCGTTCAAAAGTTATTTTTTCTTACTTTTTTGGGCAATTTCTCCAGAAAAACCTTTGATCGCTAATTTTTTTATTTTGTATTCTGTAGAAATTTTCTGAGGAGATCAGTTTTTAAGAAAGTCCTTGGAGAGTCTGTCATTTGAATAATGACTTTAATTTTGCTAAAACTCTTGTAATTTTTTCGGGAGTGATTTCTGAAAAAAAAGAGAAAATAAAAAAATTCGAGACTGTGAGAAAAAGGCTAAACATGTCATTTTCGTTGTTTATTTACGTGCCCTTGAAATGTTTATTTTAGTAATCTTATTAATTATTCTGAAATTTTTTGCCTTTTGCTTATATAAAAATTTAAAATGAGATAAATGCCATGTCTGGTTATCACACTATAAGCGCTTAAAGTTGAACCTCAAATAAGGTTTTGTGCCTCCACTGAAGTTTTTTTTTCGAACGTCCAAGGGTTAACATTATTTAAATCGATGGTCTACCCTTTTTTAACCTTCTCAGGCGGTTGAAATTAAAAATTTTCAATACTGTAAAAATAATTGTTTCAATAAGTTTTGATCAAAAAGAATAATAAAGTAGAAAATCTATCTTTGAATAATAAATACTGAAATCACTCTCAAAAACAGTAAAACTTCATCATGTTATGTATATTTCTTTATATCTGTGTAATGTCGTTATCAATTAATAAAAAACTCAATCATGATAACTAACTATAGTAAAATCATCATGACAAGCTTTAAAAAATCGTTAAATAATATTCTTTTCAGAGGGAGTGAACTCAAATCGAGTATAAAATATCATTCAGAGTTATGTCAGTGTGCTGTAGAATAGAGCTTGTAAGCGATGGATGAGAGAAAAGCGGGCCTTAAGGGAGTGGGCGTCGATATCTCAGTATAATACTCACGTATAATACTTTTTGATACACCTTTTTTGTAGACAATTTTCTGCCAAGTTTTTTAACTTATAAGTTTTTTTTTATTCTGAAATTTTTTCAAAGAAAATTTGGTTTTTCGGGGGTTGAAATTAAAGGTCAAATTAAGGGTGACGATAATTGAGATTTCTCATATAACTTTTTTGATGCCTTTTCTGTAGAGAATTTTTCACTGAGTTTCGTGAATCGTAGGATTTTTTCTGAATTTTAAATTTTTTCCAAATAAAGTAGGTTTTAGAAAATTTAAAGTTGAGAATAGGGTGTTACAGGTTTTTCAGTATTGGGATTCTACGATATTTATGGAAAAATGATAAAGAACAATTTGTTCAAAATTTTCAGAGACCAAGAAAAATTTTTCAAAAATCCGGGCTTCTCATTGTCGAAAAATTCCCGAACTTACTCAAACTGAGAAACAGTGGTTTTGAGAGTGTTTTTCCCTGAATTTCCAGATTCCGCGAATTCCGATAACTACATCATGTATATATAAATTTTTTCCGGGTAATATTTTGGGGATATCGGCAGTTAAAATTTCAAAAAATTGCTAAATTTTTTGAAGAGATTTACGACATTTCGCAATAAATTGGTCAAAAATCGGCTGTGGGAAATATCATTGCGACTATAACTTAAAGATCGCTCTCTAGAGGAGCACACATACATTTGAAAATGGAAGAAAAGAAATGCGACGAGGTCGATATCCCTCAACCGCAATGACAGAATTGGAGAGCCATTTTACCATTTTATATCTGTTATGGACATATATTCAATATACGCACTCAATCGTCAAATTAAATCAACACGTATCAACTGCAACGAGACGAAAATTTCAAGGCATAAAAAGGCATTTTTTCAAAACATTCGAAATTTTTTAAATCCTGGCTTCTAATTGTCGAATATGATCTTTTAATAATGATGCTTAAAACTGTAAATGGTCATTACAAATGTTCGTTAAGCTAACTGATATCTAATATAATTTAATAGGGGCGATTTGATAAGAATTATATAAAGAAATTTCGATTTGAAATTTCAATTATTTGTGATGACTCAAACTTTTGAGAAAGCCAAAAAAAAACTTCGAATATGAAAGTCGGCGCAAATCATTAATTATTTTTATGCATACAACTCAGACTAAGAAGATTCAAGGCTAAAAAATATATACGATGGACCGAATCAACAGAAACGGTTTTTTTATAAGAATTCGCAGTTACGATTTGCGTATCGCGGAATGAGAATTCAGCTGATTTAAATGCTATTTCTCGAAGAAATATTGGATTTTTGGAATCTGGCTATGAAAAATAAAAGATCCCATCCCTGAAATACCCCGTTGTCAACTCAATACAAACAATCCAAGAAGGTCGAGAATAACCTTTAAACAGGCCAGCTTTCGAATTCAACAAAAACAACAATAAGTTGTTTCCTGAGACTTTGAAAAAAAACAAAAAAAGGGCTCATTGAACTTGAATCTAGGCTTTGCGGTGAATTGATGCTACAAATGAAAATTCCATATATTAGAGAGTGGCGTTGCCGCGAGGCTTCCCCAAATAAGCTGTTTTAACACAGACGCAAAATTTGCCAAAAGAAAGCTAACCTTATGGCTTCATGTATTATTTATCTTAATTTGGCAATATTGATAAAAGAAAGAGGATAAAATGAGGGTAGGCTTTAGTGCTCTTAGGGACCCACTGATGCATTGCATTTCTGACGTAGAGTTAAAGTACAAATCTCTGAATAGACTGGCAAGACGTCCTCAAAGTTGGAACGTATGGAAAAAATAGAATATTCTGAAGCATAGGTTCTCAGAAACTTCACTTGAAAATGTGTTAAAGAGCTTATCGACCCGAAGGGGTACTGGTCGCGGCTTATGCGGCGCTCAGGGGCAAGTAAAATCTCCAAAATGAGCCCGAGTGATAGCTAAGTGATCGACCAATAATCATCCAAAAAATTCGAAATTTTTGCTTTTTTCCGATTTTTTAAATATTTATCAAAATAACTACAAAAATTACATGCTAAATAACAACTAAAACGCAAAATATCAATTGACGTAGCCAACATTTCTGATCGGTTTCCAATGGCTTTTTTGACGTATTGACGAAAAAAATCAAAGCATTTTTCGAAAAATTTTCCGTTGTTGTCACTAAAAAAATCCATATTCCGAGTTTAAGGTTGAGAATCCAAAAAAATGACCAAATTATTGTTCGATTTGATGAGCCTGAGCTTTAGAAAAAAACAAAGAATTTGCAAAAATCTAGGAGGACGATAGTTTTTCCGATGGATAATTGCCCAAAAAACGTGGATTGTCCAGATATTCAGACAAAAACTAGAGCGAAACAAAATTTTGATCGAGGTGAGATTTCGCCTGAGCACTTTGTGTATATTCATAGAGACGAATATATTATGCTAGAGTTTGAAGTTTCTGCTATTATTGCTCTTTATATATTAATGATTGTATTCCAAAAAGGCGCGGCTTATATAGGCCCACATAACTAGCCGGGTCACTAGAAGGATATTGAGCGAGGTTCATCAACCGATATGTCGAGTTCTCAGGTTCTCAGGGAACTTGTTTCTCAAAGAATCATGCGAACCGTGACGTGACGCTATCAAGCTTATTGCTCTTAGTTCACTAATGAACTGACAACCTGACAGTTTGAGTCCAACGACTTATAAGTAACTTGTGCAATAACAATCGTAAATTCAGACACACTTTTCACAAGTTTTAAAAAAACCTTTCTGTCCAACCTTTCTCCGTTAAACCATGATTTGAATATTTTCTAACGACTTGCCCAAGTTCAGATTTTAGTTTTTCTCACTGTAGTTTTAATACTTGAAAATGCTAATAAAATAGTTGAAACTGTTTGTATAATTAATACTTTTAGATTTATTAAATGTCTACCGATGAAGAACATAATGACCCGAAACCAAGACAGAGAACTCGTATAACTTTAAAGAAAACTGCATCGTTCAGAGGCAGGCTGTCGAATTTATCAGATCAAAATGTAAAATTAACAAAGTGGTGCCACTTTTTGCAAAGATGGCCAAATACCCAAGAACACTCAAAAGTGCAAATATTCCCCTTCGAGAAATCGTAAGTTTGGAAGCAAAAACGACTTAACGTCGAGCTGAACCTACAACTCGAAAATATAAGAATATTTACAGTGCAAAATATCTTCCTTTTATTCCTTATTGCGAAAACAAAGCCCCCGGATTTAGGCCTTTAATGAACGAATAATCTTTTATGAAGCAAAAATTTATAGACTCGAAAACATAGGGAATTAATCGTCTAAAACTCAAAAAGCTCATTCGCAGAAGTAAACGGATCCTTTTTAAAGGCGTAAATTACGCAGAAATTCTTAATTGACTTCACACAACATACCTGAAGAAAATACTCTAACTTCGCCCCGTTTCGGCGCAAATTATGGAATAGGCGGAAAAGAAGCCGAAAGTGAGATCTTTATTAGAATTCAATATTTATTCAAAAATTTAAAATCTAAAGGCCCTTGAAAGAAAATATAGATGAAGATGGAAATTGCGAGTATAAAATGTGAACAACTTTTTTAACAAGTCAAAATGTTAAAAGTGTAAAAAAACTTTCGAAACAACCGAATTCCATGCTTTCTCATTTTTAAAAAAGCTTAATAATTCACTCTTTATCTACTGTGATAAGTCGCCATGCCTGGCTTAATTTCTGAAGAAGAAACAAAGCAAAAACTTTGGGACTTGTTTGGCAATGAAAAGTTTTTACCCAAATTCAAATTTTAGAATTGAAAAAGAAATTGGAAGCTTTTCGCCTTCTTTTGAGAGAGACCATAGGACCGTTCATTTCCAATATTTCACTAATTAAACTTGCCCCGTTAAATACCATCGCTCAACTGCTATGGGTCCCACTTAAGCGCACAAGCCTTTGCTACCCTTGAGGCCGATATATATCGGGTATTGCGCACTTACTAACCAGTCGAAGAATATCTAAAGAAAATTTTTCGAGCCGTTACTAAGTAAATGTGATTTTTTGTTATCTCAACGAAAGATTTCAAAAAAACAATTTTGGCGGAAAAACCAGATTTTTAACCATGGAGACGGACGAGGACAAGTAAAGTTTTGACGCATCTCGTATACACTTCTGAGATATTCCCAAAGTCGTAAATTATATTTTGAAACCTCATTTTACAAAAGCCCTCGTGATTATTTTCCGAGAGAGTTTGAAATAAAAATGGCAAGCTTTTTGGCCGTCCCACCCAGGCTAAAATTTTTCAGGGAGTTAGTGATTGGTACCCCCAACTGACTTTAACAATATTCAAAATCGTAAAATTGGTATTTTTAAACAGAAAGAAGTACTACCAATGGGGGGCAGCTAAGTTCCATTTTGAGTAATTTATTCTTCAATATGCCTCGAAAAACTTTTAGTTAATAAATTCCATAAAAGAGGGCAAAGTGAAATATTTGGAACGCTAACGCTGATGATAATAAATTATGCATCACATCCTAAAACTTTAGATGAAATTTTTATTCAAAAATTAAACACTGGGACTCCGATTGAATTTTCACAGTAGATAAATGACTGAAATAGCCTCATTTTCCAGAAAGTGAATTTTCATCTCAAACAAACAAAATACAATTTCGACAAATTACCTGCCGGATTTGGCAAAAAAAAACAGTACTTTCGGAAACTTCAAAAATTCGAAAAATGAAGTAAAAATAACTTAAATGCCAATTCTAACCATGTATAACGTTCAGACGCTTGCTCCTCCTAGAATTTTTTTGCAATGTCTCGAAGACCCTCAAATTACTGCTCACAGAAATGAGTAACCCCAAACTCTAGTTCCGCGAAAAGATAAACATATTTTACAATAGTCAAAGGAAACACCCAGATATGCCCGATTTTGGAACGCCTCATCTTTGCCTTAATTATAACTAGTCCCAAACGAATATTACGCGCGAACGAACTTATCCCGGAAAATGCGGGCAAATACTGCTTAAAAATTTCAATAAAGTTGTCGTTAAAAACTATAAAGATCTCCGCAACTATTCTCAAATCGCCAAATCGGACCCCGAACTCACTGATCGATACGGCCAACACAAACTAATGATTTTTATGTTGTATGCAAATCCAACTATATAGAAAGAGCAAAAAGGCCTTTACACATAGAATAAGGAACATTCTAATACAAAAAAACAGATAATAGAAACGATATAAAATAAAAAACTGGAAACGAAATTTTCTCACATATACAGTCTTGCCGCCCAAATTTATGTTCTAAAACAGCGTAAGACTCTTAGAGATGCTAAGTCTAGCCATATTGAAACCTCGCCAAGTTAGCAAAACTCAAAATTGACAACTTCCGAGGTCATTTTCGCATTATAAGGCCAAAAAATTTCAAAAATCATTCTTGCCAAGAGAACCAAATCTGAAGCTAATCTTTTATTAGAACCATGCGGCCAGGATTTAAACTGCCAAAAAAGGATTTTAAGTGTTTTGCCATATTTTTTAACCCCGGACAAAATTTTTTAAAAAAACCCTTCTGTCCAACTTTCTCCGTTAAACCATGATTTGATATTTTCTAGACTGCCCAAGTGCAGATTTTTAGTTTTTCTACTGGTAAGTTTAATACTTGAAAATGCTAATAAAATACGTGAAACTGTTGTAATAATTAATAACTTTTTACAAGTTATGTTCAAAATTTCAGATAATTACGACATAAACGTGGGAGGAGATAGTTTTACCATTTCGGCTTGGGTCCGCTTGGTGCTGCTTATGTGACAGGGAGTGTGTGCATACAAAAAAAGTTTTTGACACATTTTTTACGGAAGCTAAAGGCTAGATCTACAAACTGGCTAATCTTTAAAAATATTTTCGAAGCCCTGGTTGGCTAATATTTCATCGAGAAAAATCAATTCCCAGCAACGCAGTACCCCCTTTAGGCGGTAATTCCGCGTTTCACTTTTTTATGAACCAATCAGCCTGTTTTAATGAATACTGGCGATAACTTAAATGCTTGAATATCCTTTAACACCTTTGCTGAATCTGATGTGGCGGGCTGAAAAGCGGCCTCATGATTGGCTAGGAGGGGTCTTAGGAGTGGGCGACGATAATTGAGATTTCTCAGAAAACTTTTTTGATAGGCTCATTTTGTAGAGAATTTTTCCCCCCGCCCAAAACTGAGTTTTTTAAAGCTTAGGATTTTTTCTGCAATTTTGATTTTTTTTCAAAAAAGTAAGTTTGAGATTTTGGAAGATTTTTGAGAAANCATTTTTACCTATTTTTATATTCTTTATGGACATATCTCTCAAAATATACCTTCAATCTTCAAAAATTAAATAATATTCGGTATCACTGCAACAAGACGAAAAGATTTTAAAGCATAAAATCGTCAATTTTCAAAAATATTTCGAATTTTTATAAATCCTGGCTTCTAATTGGTCGAATATGATTTTTTGATATATTGACTTAGAACTGTTAAATGTCAGTACAAATTGTTCGTTAAGCTTAACTGATATTAAATATAATATAATAGGGGACGATTTATAAGAAATTTATAAAGAAATTTCGATTTGAAATTTTGAATTTTTGTGATGACTCATACTTTTTGACGAAAGCCAAAGACAAAAACTTCGAATATGAAAGTCGGCGCAATTAATTTATATTTTTAAATCATAAGCTCAGTACGTAAGAGATTCAGGCTAAAAAAATGTATATCATGACAGAATTTCCACAGAACGGTTTTTCATAAAATTTTTGCAGTTTATCGATTTTGCGTATGCGGAATGAGAATTTTCTGATTTAAAATGCTATTTTCGTACAGAAATATTGATTATTGGAATTCGGCTATATGAAATAAAATGATCCCCATCCCTGAAATAACCCCGTTGTCAACTCAAATAAAAAATCCAAGAAGGTCGAGAATAACCTTTAACAGCCAGGCTGTTACAGCCTAGTTCAGAATTTCAACAAAAACTAGAAATTCACAAGTTGTTCCTGAGACTTTGGAGAAAAAAATCAAAAAAAGAGGCTACATTTGAACTTGAATCTAGGCTTTGCGGTGAATTTGATGTACAAATTGAAAATTTTCCATATATATTTAGGAAGAGTAGGCGTTTGCGCGAGGCTCCCAAATAAGCTGTTTTAACCACCAGACGCAAAATTGAGAAAAAAAGGCTAACATTTGGTGATGTGCATTTATATATTTATGCTTAATTGCAAATATTGATAAAAAATGATGAGAGATGAATGAGGAGTAGGCTTTTTAGTGCTTTTAGGGACGCCTACTGAAATTCATTTTTTGAACGTAGGTTAAAGTATCAGATTCTCTAAATAGTCCTGGCAACGTCCTTAAGAGTTGGACTACGTATTTGGAAAAAATAGGAATTATTTCTGAAGCCAGGTTTCTCAGAAACTTCACTTAAAAATGTGTTAAAAAGAGCCCAATTATCGACGCCCACTCGCATAAGGGGGTACTGGTCGCTGGCTTTATGCGGCCTAAGGGGCATAGTAAATGCTCCAAAATGACCCGAGGTGATAGCTAAGTGAACCTCCGACCTAATCATCGAAAAAAATTCGAAATTTTTGCTTTTTTTCGATTTTTTATCAAAATAAACTATAAAAATTACATTTGCTTTAAATTAACAACTAAAACGTCAAAATATCATATTGACGTAAGCCAACTTTCTGATCAGTGTTTCAATGGCTTTTTTTTGAGCGTACTTACAAAAAAATCAAAGCATTGTTTTCGAAATTTTTTTCGTTGGTCACTAAAAAAATCATATTTCGAGTTTAAGGTTGAAATCCAAAAAATTGACCAAATTTATTGTTCGTATTTTGATAAGCTAGCTTAGAAAAAAACAAGAATTTGAAAAAATTCCTAGATGGAGATAGCTTTTCCGATGGATAATTGCCAAAAAACGGTGGTTGTCTGCATATTCTAGAAAAACTAGAGCGAAATTCAAAATTTTGATCGAGATTGAGTTTCGCCTGACACTTTTGTTGTATATTCTAGAGACCTGGAATATATTTCTACTGCTGAGTTTGAAGGTTTCTGCTATTTATTGACTCTTTATTATATTAATGTGATTGTTTATTCCAAAAAGGCGCGGGTTATATCCCCTATTCACACTTTTGTTAATATCCCGGCCCTACTACTTGAAAACACACTACGTTTCCTAATCAGAGCCGGGATATTAACAAAAGTGTGAATAGGGGATATAGGCACAGAACTAGCTCGGTCACTAGAAGGATATTGAGCGAGGTTCATCACGATATGTGAGTTCTCAAGGTTCTCATGGGAACTTGTTCTCACAAAAATCATGAGAACCGTGTACATGACCTATCAAGCTATTGCTCTTAGTCACTATGACTGACAACCTAACAGTTGAGTCACGAAACTTATCAGTAACTAGGTGAATAACAACCGTAATTCACCACACTTTTACAACTTATGTCAAAATTTCAGATAATTACGACATAAAACGTGGGAGGAGATAGTTTTACCATTTCGGCTTGGGTCCGCTTGTGCTGCTTATGTGACAGGGAGTGTGTGCATACAAAAAAGTTTTGACACATTTTTTACAGAAGCTAAAGGCTAGATCCACAAACTGGCTAATCTTAATAATATTTTCGAAGCCCTGGTTGGCTAATATTATATCGAGAAAAATCAATTCCAGCGACCAGTACCCCCTTAAGGCGGTCACTTCCGCGTTTCACTTTTTTATGAACATCAGCCCTATTTTAATAAATAACTTGGCGATACTTAAATGCTGGAATATCCCTTTAACACCTTTTGCTGAATTTGATGTGAGGGCTGAAAAGCGGCCTCATGAGTGGCTAGGAGGGGTCTTAAGAATGTTAGGATTGGCTCTCTCAGCCCGCACATCTCAGATTCAGCAAAAGGTGTTAAAGGGATATAGTTATTATTTGTCTGAAATTTCCAAAACATGTATTTGAAAGTTTTTTGTATGATCGTACCGGTCGTGATACTGGTCGGAAAACCCGGTTTTTGATTTAATTCGTATCATTTTATTTAGAGATGAGATGTCAAGATTTTGCTAACGCCCGCTATTAATTGTTATTCAAGACGTTTTATGTAATTAGAAATGTAATTTTCGGTCTTTTTGCTCGAAATCGACAAAAATCACATTTTAAATTGACTGTTTTTGGTGTATTAGGCACTTATTCAATTTCATTTAGAACACTGATATCAGATTTTTTTTATAAAACCGGACTCATTACAAATTGTGTGATACAGATTAATATGGTATCCGGTTTGAAATACCTTGTTTGGTTTTTTTATGCGAGACGTTTAAACTTCCCAATTTTTGATCGAATTTTTTTTGCTTTTTTCGAAAAATATTTTTTTTAATTTTACATACAATTCGAAAAAGTGACAGTTTAATAATGACAGCATAAAATACTTGAAGAGAATTCGTAATTTCTAAAAAAAAATTTTTATCCGAAATTTATTCAATTTAATTTTTTTGGAATGAAATCGACAATAAAAATTCGAATGTCGAAAAAATTAGCTTTGTAGCATGTGTGGATCTCGAGTTATAGACCTCCGTCGGTGGCCTCTTTAACTGAAGGAAGTGTCACCATAGTTTGATTATATTTATGAAAATATTTTGATGAATTGAATAATTCTGAATATTTAAAAACCCGCCTTAGTTCGGCCAGAGATAATCAAACGCGTTTATTGGTGGTTAGGATCTGATGAATTTAACATTTTTTTTACATGGTCACCTCTATTTTAAAAGGCATTTCACACCAACTGAATTTTATAATATAAAATTAAAGATGATAATAATTCGTGAAATTTTATTTGTAATTTACAGAAAATTAATTGTGTGGAGCGTCTCTAAATTGGCGGGCTTTGCTCGGTTAAGTCGCAAAATGTGCTTGGCTTAGTAAACAAATGTGCTTGACCAATCTGTTGTTGTCTCTGTTGTCGGGGAATTCGAATGAAATGTTGTTGTAGTGTCAACTGGAGCAGTCGTATCGGAAGCTGTTGTGAAAGTTTCAAAGGTCGACGTTTCTGAATTTATTTTAATGCCAGAACTTTCTGAACTCACAAAAATAGTGTAATTGTCAAATTATTCCTGGTACAAAAATATTCTTGCAGTTTGCAAATTTTAACGTTAAACCTAACGTTGAATAAGATACAATTTCATTAAAAACTTTCGAAAATGTATTATTTATCAGTGATAGACCTTCACTTTTTTCAATATAACATAGACTGTCCGAGATCTCAAAACTTGAAAAAAGGTCCACCCTCTTAATTTGGAACTAAATGGTATTTGATCGATTCCTTTGGTGCGTGGGATTATTTTATCCAAATTGGATAATCCAATATAAATTGTCTCCAATTTTGCCTCAATTCAAAAAATCAATTGAAGTTATACGCGTATAGTTAAATTCCACGCAAAAACCTACGTAAGCCTCCGCAAAAACCTACGCATTTGAAAAATAAATTTATTCGTTCCTGGCGTGCGGCGTATAGTTACAGGGAAAAGATAGGACTTTTTTCCAAACGTTCCTAGGCAAAAGATAGGCGTTTTAAACCAGATTGTCAGACCAAGATTTTCCGGTCGGCGCGACAATGAAAAATAAATTTTTTCAAAAACATGTTCAGATTGACCAATGTGGTGTCGGTATTTCAAGGAGTTTAAAAACATGTTATCAAGTCTCGCAGACAATGTCGGCTAGCTTGAAAATGGGCCAATAGTGATTCAGATAAAAATTTAAGTTTTTCTGTTCTGAGAGTGATTACTGTGAGCATATTTTTTCATAATTTTCATTGTTCCTTGGCATTATACGATTTCGGATGAATCTTATTCGAATTCATGTTATTTAAAATTAACTTTATTCATTTTTTTCAATAAATTAATTTATACATCCTAGAAATTTGTAACGAAAAATAACTTTAAAATCACCAAAAATTCTTACTCTGACCATATTACAACGCAATGGAAACTCTGATATTGCCAAATTGACCAATCAGAGCACATTTTTCCAAAAATACACGAATAGCTAGAAAGTACGCGTATAGTTAGAATTACGCGTATAGTTAGAATTATGCGTATAGTTAAAATTACGCGCTTAGTTAGGGTTTCTTGGCGACAAACTTTCTAACTATACGCCGGTCCCCGCTGTATAGGCATTATCCCTTTATTACTTTTTGCTTAGATTGCGTAGCCACAACGTTAAAATCACACGTTAAAAGGAGTAGTCACTACTCAGTAGTGGCTACGCAATCTAAGCAAAAAGTGATAAAGGGATATTTGACGAAAACCTAAGAAAAATAAAATATATGGTGGTAATCAGTGAATCACAGAGAATTTTTGACAGGTACAAGTGCCCTAGTTTCCATAATGGGACAAACCTCGGACAGTCTTATACACTTAAGGGGGTTCTATAGGCAAAATGGACTTTTTGAATTGCTTATTTCTCTCGGCATAGACATAGAAGTAATAAAGACATTCTGAGAAAGTTAGTTCGTATCTCTGGAAACGTTTTGAATCATATTTTTTAAGATACATGTTGAACCAACCGTAAATGAGGTAACCAGAGACAATAAACATTCTTGAAAAAGCTGTATTTTTTTTCGTCTACTTAGGAAATGTTTCAAAATTGACATATCTGCGAAATTCAAAGGTGAAAAAAACTGTCATTTTCTTTTCTAATCTTCTTACTAAAAAGGTATCAAAGCGGTGAGAAGGACTGTTTTTTGCTATTTGGCCACGAACAGTTGTAATGTTTTTTTTCTGCTACATGGCAAACATTTTCCATGCCTCTATAGTTTTCCGTAATTAATTGTTAGAAAACATGTATGCCTATGTAACGATTTCATTTTTTACACTCCCAGGAGTACGATTTGCAAATTTATTTTTGACATCCATTTCGTCCAATCAGTTTTTTTTAAGACCAAACGATTCGTAGTTGAATGTTTTGGAAACGTATAATAAACTGGACCAAATATTTAACCGTTCGAGCGCTAGAGCAGAAAAGATTTTTTATTTTCGACACTCAGAAAAAATTTTAATATTTTTCCGAAAATTTTGGTAATTTTTACGATTTTTGAGTTTATATGCTAAAAAACCACGTTGAGTTCAAAAATCATAAAATCAGACCTCTAGCTCTTTTAGTTCAAAAGATACGACTTGCCTATAGAACCTATATACTCAAAATAAGCTTGTTTCAAATTTTATGAAAAAAATCCAGAATGGTTAAATTTTTTCGAATTTTATTTTTATTATATTAAACATCTACGTGGAGATCAAAAATTTTAAAATCCAGTCAAAATAATTTTTCAGTACAAAGATATGGGCTCTGCTATAGAACCCCTTTAAGGAGTACCCCACGCGAGTTATAATTCGCTCTCAGAACTAGTAGAAGGCTAATTTTATCTCATTCTAATTTTTGTTCATCATTACATTTCAAAAATATTAAAAAATTTCCGATGTAAAAAAATTTCCAAAATTTCCTATTAGTATAATTTCCTTCTATTGTCTGTAACTTTCAAAGTTTACCCCGTTGACGCTTATTTGTTTACATTGTTCACTCTTTAATTTAATCTTGAGAAAAAATATAAGAAAAAAAATTTTAGAAATAAAAAAATTCAAATGGTTTCTAGATCCTGAAATCGATGTACCCCACGCGGATTATATCTCGGGAACCATATATGGTAGAATATAATTTTGCTTGCATTCGAATTTGTTAACGCTTTGCTTACAAAAATTAAAAAAATTTAAATTTTGACCGAAAAAAAACTCATAAATTTGCAAAATTTTATTTTTTTTAAGTATTTTTTCAAATAATTACTGAATCTGGATTTAGACATCGGATCTGACTAATTTTTTTGCCACTCTAAATTTTAATGCGTGATACCTTATAAAAATGAAATTTTTTGTATTTTTTCCAAAAATAATTTTGCAAACTTAAGAAAAAAACTTAAAAGAACTTAAGAAAAACAATATTTTTGCAAATTTGAGTTACCCAAACTTTGCCTGCGCGATAAACCATAAATTTCAAAGATACAAAATATGGAGCGCAGAAAATCATGAGCTCGCATTTTAAGAAGAGTGCTTTTTTCCGCAAATAAATTTGCTCACTGTGCTCAAATGAAATTAAACTAGCCGCTCAGGGTAGCAAAAACAGCCATCTTTGATTCTTATCAGGTGATGTAGCAAATCAATAAAAAAAAATATAATCTGAGCGCATTACTTTTTTAACTAACAATTTAGGTATGCTCACAAAATCAGAAAATCATGTTAATACATCGCTAATGAAATTGAAGATAAAAGTCAAAAATGACTTTTGGACCGGTAAAAATACCGGTACGATCATAAAAAAAAGTTTTGTTACTTTTTTCGAAAAATTCAGAGAAATATTTCCTGGGGTCTCAGAACATGAAACTCAAGCATTTTTTTACATCTAGGAACAACTGTTTGAAAAGCACTAAAATGGCGGGAGGTACTTCCTTAAGGGATTGTGGGTGCCAGTAGTTATTTTCCACAGGTCTCAATCGTGTATTTTTTTTTGTATCCGACCATCCAGCACCAAGAAATTGATTGCAATAAAAACAGTCATTACTATCGAATAACTAGTTCTAGAATATCGGATTTGCCTTGCAAAAAGTAATTTATTTTATTAACATTATAGGACAAGGATAGTCAATCACGAAGAATAATAATCCACAGCGAAAAATAACATTAAATGAAGTATTTCATATTAATAATTGTTAAGATTTTGCCTCTTTTTCAATATTTAATTTTCATTACCAAATCAAGTAATGAATGGCGCGCATTAAATCAGTATGAAATAGATGATTGCGAGAATATAAAAAAAATTATTAAATTTGCCTTGTTTAAAGTTTAAGATATACGAGAGAATTTATGAAAAGAGAAAAGAATTCGCCATGTGCCGTTCGTGAGTATACTTTGGTTGTAAGATAATCCTCAATTTTGCCTTATTTAACTATAGCAAGAATTTTCAAAAATAATTTTCGGCGAATTAAGATTAATTTATAAATAGACTTGCGTTTTAATTGTTAGAGAATTTTTTTCTGATCAATAATATCGCATCTATATGATTTTTTGGATACGTGATATGACGGTATACTCAATGAAAGAATACCCAGCATAGGTTTTATGCATTATAAGGTTGAATTGATAATATGTTCTAGAACATGAACAGTTTTTGACTTCTCAAGGACGAACTACAGTATTACAATTGAAAAATAACTTCACAATTCTACAAAAGATATTTGAGTTTTAAAACGCCTTAGGTGTTTCCCGCAGCACATTTACTGGAAGCACCCACAAGTCCCCTAAGATAGACAGTATACCCCTTAAGTAAACAGGTATACTGAAAAATACCAATTTCATATTTCGTTCAAGATGTTCGCATTTCCCACCTCGTGAAATAACGAGCGAACAAGTATAACGGTTTATTTTGAGAAGAAACCATGCATTATTATTTTGGTCAATGATTAAGAAATATTTTTATCACGTCATGGTTCCAATGAAAATTCTATTGGTTTTTAGAGCATTTGAATGGTTTCATAAATGAAACAGCTGCTTTTCATTCTCTGGAGGCAGTCATACGGACAATTATTTCCAAAACCCATGTTGGGCCGAAATTTTTAAACGCCTTTATTAATATCAAAATCATGGCTATGAATAAAGTTATATCGAATAAACTCTGAACTCTAACTTCACAATTCTTGGCCACCAACCTGGTTCACTCTAATTGGTTAAATCCTAACTGATACAAGGTTTGTTATCTTAGATTTTGACGCGCTTTGCGTCTAACTGAATAATCCTACTGTATTTATATTATTTAAGTGAAAATCAACGTAAAAATCAGTTAGATCGGCAAAGCGCCTCAAAATCTAAAATACCCCTGTAAAAAGTTTCGACGGTCGTCAATATTGCTTACGGGTGCTCCTGGCACATATCAGCTACTTTTTTAGCCAAAAATTTATATTATTCGGCTTTAAAGAAAAACTCATCCGATTTAGTTTTAGATAGCTGAAAGCTGAGCCCAAAATATCAGTGATAAGTAAAAATGAAATAAAGAAGGTCAGATTGGACCATTTTTCAACATTTCTTTTCGCATGATACACTGTTTTAAACTCTATCAGATTTTTGGTCTCACACAACAGTAGGAAATAATGATCCGATCGTGCGCTGAGTTTAAGTATTTAAGACTAATATGAATGCACCGTGATCTAGACCCAAATTTATAGAAAATATAGGATAAAAAAGTAGCTGATATGTGTCAGATGCAACCAAAACCGAAATCTCTTCAACTGGAACATTATTATTTTTGAAATATCAAAAAGAGAGTTAAATCTGTTTTTCACATTTCGAATTCTAGATTGAAACTCAAAACAAATTCAATAACATTTTTACAACAAATTAACATACAAATTGGTAGAATACTGTACATACAGATACTGGATACAGTAAACTGCTATGAACATAAAAACATGCATAATAACAAATTGCTGCTTTATTTGACTCATGTACCACAGAAATATTTTCATTTGAACTTAAGCTACAAAATAACGCACTGGTTTTAAAAGAAACTGATCTGCCAAATAAAGACATGTTTGTTTTTCATGCAGTTAACCAAATCACCTCAAATTTGGGACTTTGAAATAAATCCATAACAAATATTAATCAACAATAATTTGCGGTTGAGGTGTTATTTTAATTTGATCAGTTAACTGATCATCAGTTTAATTTTAAAATTGACCTCACGCAAGCTTGTGAAGGAAGCATCTTTGCAATCGATTTTTTATCCGACCCGACGGTATCCCTTATCGTTTGCTGTGAAACCTACGCACAAAAAGGGATGGAGACCCACAGTGAATATGTTAAAGCGGTTAACTTTTACCATCTTTTTGAAAATGTTCGGACGAACATCTCTTTAGAATCCTAAGTTTAGAACTTTAACAAGTTGCGGTTTAGCTCAGGACTTACGTTTGAAATCCAGTTTAAACCTGTCGGATCACCCGTGTTAAACAGTGTTGAAAGTGTTTAAAAATTATCGTTTAAAATTAAATAATAACTAAAGTCAGTTCAAATTTCAGTCTCCGAAATTATTAACTTTAATTCAGTTTCAGTCAAAGTCAGTTTCAGTCCTCACAGTTGCTCACCTGTCTCGGTGGGAATCGATTAAGGTTATCCTTTAGAGTTCCTAAAAGATTTACAGATCTGCAAAACACAGATGTGTGACATTACATGGTAAATTTATTGTGGTCGCCGCATTTCTCGCAAAAGATATTGTATAATAAATAATCATATCAAAATGTTGCACATTATCATTAGTTTCTTTTAATTTCATTAGTTATGATTATACCTTCAATATTCCGCTTAAAATGCCGAGACTAATGACCGGCAATATTTGATTATGTTTGAAATTCAAATCGTTCTTATTGTAAAATATTTATGATCGTAATGCACTATTTTTTTTACACCTTTTTCTACCCGAAATATAACAATTTAAGTAAATTAGAGTTTTATCTAGGATGTCACCTACATCACTAAATAGGAAACATATGTTATGACAAAAAAGTAAAATAGCGATGAATATTTTTTTTGACAACAATAATAATTCGACATTTTTTCGACCTTCAAANATAATAGAGAAGAATTTATGAAAAAGAGAAAAGAAATCGCATGTGCCGTTCGTGAGGTATACTTTTTTTTGTAAAATAATCCTCATTTTGCCTATATTTAGCTATAGCAAGGAATTTTCAAAAATAATTTTCGGCGAATTAAGATTAATTTATAAAATATGCTTGATTTAAATTGTAGAGAATTTTTTTCTGATCAATAATATCGGCATTATGTGATTTTTGGATACGTGGATATGACGGTATACTTCAATGAAAAGAAATACCAGCAATTAGGTTTTATGCATTTAAAGGTTGATGTGATAATATTTTCTAAAAATGAATCAGTTTTTGACTTCTCAAGGTTACGGACTACAGTATACAATTGGAAAAATAAACGTTCACTTAATTCTCACAAAAGATATTTGAGTTTTAAAAACGCCTCATTTTTCCCCAGCACATTACTGGAAGCACCCACAATCCCCTTAAGTATAACAGTATAACCCTTAAGTACAACAGTATACTGATAAATACCAATTTCATAATTTCGTTCAAAGATGTTCCATTTCCCACCGTCGTGAATAACGAGCAACAAGTATACGGGTTTATTTTGGAAGAAACCATCATTATTATTTTGGTCAATGATTAAAGAATATTTTTACCACCTCATGGTTCCAATGAAAATATTTTATTGGTTTTTAAGAGCATTTGAATGGTTCATAACTGAAACCAGCTGCTTTTCATTCTCTGGAGGCAGTCATACGACATTATTTGCAAAACATGTTTGGCGAAATTTTTAACGCTTTATTTAGCCTTTATTTAGCCTATGAATAAAGTATATCGAATAAACTCTGAACTATACTTCACAATTCTAGCCACCAAACTGGTTCACTCCTAATTGGTAAAATCCTAACTGATACAGGTTGTATTTTAGATTTTGACCCGCTTTGCCGTCTAACTGAATAATCCTACTGTATTTATATAATTTAAGTGAAAATCAACGTAAAAATCAGTTAGACGGCAAAGCGCCTCAAAATCTAAAATAAAACCTGTATAAGTTTTCGGAAGGTCGTCAATATTGCTTACGGGTGCTCCTGGCACATATCAGCTACTTTTTTTAGCCAAAATTTTATATTATTCGGCTTTAAAGAAAAACTCATCCGATTTAGTTTTAGATAGCTGAAACTGAGCAAAAATATTCAGTGAATAGTAAAATGAAATAAAGATAGTCAGAATTGGACCATTTTTTAATTTTTTCTGATATCACTGAAATTGTTTAATTATCAGTTTTTGTTAAAAAGTAGGAAATAATGATCCGATTCGTGCGCTGAGTTTAAGCTATTTAAGCTATTTAAGAACTAAATGAAATGAATCGTGATCTAGACCCTAATTTTATAGAAAATATAGGATAAAAAAGTAGCTGATATGTGTCAGGAGCAACCAAAACCGAAATCTCTTCAACTGGAACATTATTATTTTTGAAATATCAAAAAGAGAGTTAAATATGTTTTTTCACATTTCGAATTCTAGATTGAAACTCAAAACAAAATTCAATAACATTTTTACAAAAAATTAACATACAAATTGTAGATACTGTAATACAGATACTGTGATACAGTAACTGTATGTAACATAAAACATGATAATAACAAATGCTGCCTTTATTTGATTCATGTTAACCACAAATTTTTTCATTTGAATTAAGCTACAAAATAACGCACTGTTTTAAAAGAAATGTATCTGCAAATAAATACATTTTGTTTTTCATGCAGTTAACCAAATCACCTCAAATTTGGACTTTGAAATAATCTCATAACAAAATGATTAAATCAACAAATAATTTGGGTTGAGGTGTTATTTAATTTGATCAGTAACTCATCATCAGTTTAATTATTAAAATTGACCTCACGAAGCTTGTGAAGGAATGCATCTTTGATCGGATTTTTTATCCCGATCCCGACTGTATCCCTATCGTTTGCTTGAACCTACGCACAAAAGGGATGGAAGACCCACAGTGACTCACCCACTCTCAAACTCAAAATACAACTTCAAAATTTCGTCCAGCAGTCTTATACAGTATTATTATTTATTCTCCATTTTGCGTAAAACTTTCGTTATTTAGTTTTGTGCAAAGTTGTTACTGTGTAAATCGCGGCGTTGCATGCTGTTAATGGACATTATAAAACGTGGCAATGTTTAACTTTATTTTGTATACTTCATTTTTGAAGCCATCAAATTCCATGCGTTTCTGTATTATGATGAAAACTAAATAATCGAAGTTATATTTGGTTTCGCGAGTTTAAATAAAATTGATCTATAATCTTTGGTCTACAAACTTTATCATGCTGAAACAAGCCGAATTTATAGCTTCGTTTAAAGTTCAGATATTTTGAACCAGTTAATAGCCTGTAATCTCATGACTTCTTCCTGTTCAATTGGCCAAAAACTATTTTATTTGCTCAAATTTGAAATTTCAACCGACCAATTAAGGTAATCAAAACTTTTTCGGTTGAGCGTCAATTACCGGTATTTTCTGCTTATTACAAGTAAACTGGTAGAGTCTTATAACCGGAAAAATTTTGAATTAACAGTTTCGCTAAATACACAATTCTTCAACCGTTGGTTGATAGCTACTACGGTTTTCGCTGGAAGGAGAATGGAGGGAACTACCTTAAAACATTAATTAAAAGATATAACACACCTTAAAACATTAACTTAACTAACATCGGAAATGCCTGATGTTTTTGGTTAACTTTTCTTGAATACACCCTGTATTACACAGACATTTAAATTGAATGTCTTCACTGAAAGACGGCAAGAAAAGTATTCAATATACTTGTTGACCACCAATAACGAGCTTGTTTGTATTTTACCTGGTTTTAGCAACCCATGTTCGTATAAAATTCGTGGATTTATATCTTTCAACGAGGAAGATCTTGTCAAATCTCTCACTTTAGCATCTGAAAAATCAGACTCA